>JAINUG010000068.1:1106678-1166678 GCA_029706075.1 Aldrovandia affinis | reverse complement strand
ACACACACACACACACACACACACACACACACACACACACACATACACACACACACATAAATACACTCACACATAAATACACACATACACTCATGTATACACACACACACACACACACACACACACACATAAATACACTCACACTCACACTCATGCATACACACACACACACACACACACACACACACACACACACACACACACACACACACACACACACACACACACATAAATACGCTCACACCCATGCATACTCTCAGGCTGTGTGAAATCCTTACTCTCAGGCTGTGTGAAATCATGTCTTGTGACATTCACCGGTGCCATCGATCCCCCTCTCCCGACCCCCGCACCAAGTTCAAGGAAAGTGGGGGTGGGGGTGGAGGTGGGGGCGGTTTTGGGGGGGGTTCTGTGTGACCATAGTTTGCTTTTCCTTTCCGCAATGAGCACAATGTGCAGCTGTGTAATTGCTTCCACGTTTTCCTCTGGGGATGCAGTCTAAACATTCCAGCGTGGAAAGCCGACAATGTGTTCACACGGCTTTCCACTCCTGCTCTTCCTCTCCTCTCCCCTCCGCTCCGCTCCGCTCGATCGCTCTCGGCGTAACATCCTTCTCTTCTCCCTCGTCAGGCGCGCGTCTGCGGAAGCTGGGCCGGGATGACCCCGGTCGAGACACACACAGATCTGGCACTCTCTAGAACGGCTCTGCTTTGCCCCGAGGGAAAAGTCTCGACAGGGAGCCTATCGCGACGACGACCCTCCGGGATCGAGCGGCGGACGCGGACGGTGAACGGTGCTCTTTATGGGACGAGCGCGGCCCGTGTCATCGTGTGGGCGGGTCTTAGCGAGCCCGACCGCCTGTTCAGTGCCGCCATTTTAAAAAGCCAGGCTCGCGATGCGTAGCTGGACGCAAATGTAAAAAGTCTGCTGAATGGCCGGCAGGCTCCTGCAGGTTGGGCCCCCCGTCACCCAGGGGGATTCAAAGTGCCGCACCCCTGGGCACAAGGTAGCTCATGTAATTGTATTGGTTCTGTGTGGCTCAGTTGGTAGAGCACGGCGCTGACAATGCTTAGGTTGTGGGTTCGATTCCCATTGGGGGCCACATACACTGAAAAATGTACGCATTCACTACTATATGTCGCTTTGGATAAAAGCGTCTGATAAATGGTATATGTTAGGTTATGTTAATTGGGGCCCCGCTAGGATTACTCGAATTACTTAGGGTACGAGGGCATTGGATAGCGCAGAGGCCTGAAGAAACCGGAAACCCTCAAGACCACTGTCGTTCAACCTTTTGCAGCGCTGTCGTTCCTCCCGTTTGACAAACGCTCAACTGCACGTTCGGTCGGTCAGAGGTCGGCTGTGACCTGCCGCGATCGCATTTCAGAGGCAAGTCCGCAGCATCGCACGTCGGCACATTTCTGCGCAAAAGCCGATGGGTCATAATTTCGCTTTGAAAATGGGTCCTGGGTCCAGACAGGTAATATAGAAACCTAACATAACATGCCATCTGCTCCTCCCCACCAGACGGGCCAATAACGTATTATTTGGGAGACGGCCATCTTTCAGGTTTATGACTCCCGGTAAACACGACTTTACTCGCTCTCAACTCCAGCCTTGGGTGAGAACTGATTAGAGGGGGAAATATTCATTATACCAGGAACTTAAAACTGCATGCCTGACTAAAACATTTGCGCTGGGACATAAAATTCTGAACTTCAGCAGATACTGTAAAAAAGTTTTAGAAAAATTATGAATTATATAAATTATATTCACGCTTTTATCTTTTCTCCTCGTTTGCATTTTTACATTTACATTTTAGGCATTTAGCAGACGCTCTTATCCAGAGCGACTTACACAGCTTACATGTCTTTACATACAATCCATTTATACAGCTGGATATACAGTATATACTGAAACAATTCAGGTTAACTACCTTGCTCAAGGGTACAACAGCAGTGTCCCACCTGGGAATTGAACCTGCAACCTCTGAGTTACAAGCCCAGCTCCCTAACCATTACACTACACTGCCAGCCAGCCGTTTGGAAGGCCCATTTGCATTTGTAGGCACATCTTATCACTGAAACGTTCTCCCTTTCTTGTAACTCTTGGACGATAAGATAGACGCAACCGGGGGCGGACCGAAACCCTCCCTCCCTGGGTGAAGCTACGGTAAATGATGTGCCAAACTTCAAGGCTGCCAGCCAGTGAGCAACTAAGTACCAGATCGCCGCACCCTGTACTCCTGTACTGAACGTACAGTTGCTAAAGTCGTGTTTCCCAGAGCTGAGAGGAATTTTTCATTCTGTGGCAATTGTCACTTACATGCCAGGACTAGAGAAGCCTCTGAGAATGAGCTGTTCTCCACTGCGTGCAGACGCAACGCGAACACTCCGCCCGATCCATGGTCCTTCAACTCGGCGGAAACTAATCTCAAAGTTATTGCCTTTCAGCGTATACAAAAGAAACCGCTTTCCCTGTGTCCATTAGCGCTGTCCGTCCACCCCCAGAGTAAACACGTCTGCATCGTAACGCGGCCCTGGGCTCAGATAGGGCGGCAGTGTTAGCCTAATGGTTAAAGAACTGGGCTGGTAACGCAAAGGTTGCAGGTTCGATCCCAGGTGGGGCACTGCTGTTGTACCCTTGAGCAAGGTACTTAACCTGAATTGCTTCAGTAAAATATCCAGCTGTATAAATGGATTGTATGTAAAGAAATGTAAAACTGTGTAAGTCGCTCTGGATAAGAGCGTCTGCTAAATGCCTGTAATGTAATGTATATCGGCTAGCATCTTCCAGCAAGCAGAGTTTGACAGAACCGCCATTCGCATTCGCCTCACGCCTGCCTCTGTCCAGAGGGCAGGGCAGCGACACAAACGCAGAGAGCGTGCTGCATCCCCAAACAGGTTTCGTGTTGCAGGATGTACGCTCTCTACGCTGGGGGAAAGCCAAATGATCGCCCCCGGAGGTACACGAATCCACTCAGGGCAGGGATGAAGGGCGCAATGACAGCTGAGGAGAGGGGTCTCGGGATTTAGACGATGGAGGAAAGAGCCGGGCACTTTGCTGGTTTCACTGGTTTATCACACAGCAGCAGCTGCTGGACCCTTCACTTGCACCCCGCACACCACACCACCCCCACCCCCCCCCCCGCCGCCGTGTCACTCAGCAGATTTAATCGTCACGTCTGACTCCTAACCCCTCGCCCGCACAAAGACCCCAAGGCCTCATTTTTTATTTTTTTTAACCACTATCAATAAATTGCTACTATCAAATGAAATAAACAGCCCAGAAACCGAATCCGGTAAATTCAAGCTCCAGACGAAATCCACCACGCTAACGTGAGAGCCCTCGCAGAGAGAAACGGGGGCGATCGGTGACAGGTAAGAACTTGCACACACATAACTCGGCGCCTGTGGCCTCGGGTGCGCTGCTCGCTGCAGAATAAAGACCTATTGTTTCTGAGCGTGGCTTCTTACCGGTGGGGTTTAATAACTCGGCGAACGCACAGCACACGCACGCCTGTGAGCAATTAACATTTCTTTACGTAGTGTAAATACACATTGTGCATTCGCCGTGGATGAATGTACCCTTTCGGGGACCTCGTGTGATAAAAGTATTACCGAACATGCAAATGTACCAAGCTGACCCATATTTAAGGTCATCATTATTTTTTTTTTTTTTTAAGATTAGACAATGTGAAAACAAGGAATTATGCTTAATCAGGAATTGCTCTGATTGGGGGAGGGGGTCTAAGGGGGGCGTAGGTGTCGGGGTGGGCATCTCTCAGGAGAGGAACAGCGGAAGGTGCGTCCAGCCTAGACCATCTGTTCTCTCGGTTCCTCTGCAGACACGGGCAGTCGACCTCGCACGAACCCACCGCCGCAGCGGACGGCTTCTTGGCGTACTCATCTGCACTCCAGGGAGAGGGACAGAGAGGGAGGGGAGGGGAGGGGAGGGGGGGGGCGTGTGTCTTGGATGTCTGTAGTACTGCGGCTTCCCTCAGGGCATGCCAGCTGCACCAACACGTCAGCACTGCCGCTTGCTAAGGGTTTTACCTGCTGGCTCCTTCTCTATTCCGCCCCACTGCACTCCGCTGAATAACTGCACGTGATCAGAGAAGGGGGAAAAAATCTACCGTACAAAGCGCAGCGCGGACGACTTCAAATTCAATAAATAATACATATAACTACGCCGAATCAATATCCCGGAGGCTTTTTTTGAGTTTCTATGCATCTGAACAAGTTCTCCCTCAATGTGAAGTAACTATTTTAAAAGGCTGGCAGGGCCCCCGGGTGGTGCAGTGGTAAAAGGCACTCGCCCCAGAGTGCAGGTTGCCCACTGCGGTCGGGGGTTCGGTTCCCCCCGGCTGCACCAGTACGGCTCTGGCTGGGAGTCTAGCTCAGGGGAGGGGGGAGGGAAGCCGGCACGGCCTCGCCGCATGTACGGAACGCTTCCCAGTGGGCACTGGAATCACGGTCGATGGCTTGTCGGAGTCCGTCTCGAAGGAGGCGGTTCGCCCGCCCACGTCACCGCCAGTCCCTGGTCTCGTAGCTGCACGCGGCGGGTTTGTGTTGGGGGGGATTGAGTTAATAGAGGGTACAATTGGCCACCAAACTGGGAGAAAAAAGGTGGGGGGGGAATAAGGAACAAAATACAATTCTTTTTAAAAAGGCTGGCTACCCTAGAGCCTCTTGAAAATAGACGTGATGCGGACACAAAGGATGAAGAGACGCCGAAGGCCTAGGGCCATGCACGACACACCATTTCCATTACGGAAAGCGACAGTGATAGCAGAGGAGGGTGATTCACCCTCTCACGTGGTGACAGACAGTGCCAAGGTCGACCTGGAGTCTGGGAGGAGGCCTTGGGACTGCACATTGCTCACTCTTTCTCATGGCATCAGTTGACAGGGGCAAATAGGGAAATTTATTTGAATTTTTTTTGAGTGCTCTCAAAACTGCTAAACAGTGATGACATTAAGATCAATAAAGAATAAGAGCAATAATAATGTCAAGTTGTGTCTGGATCAAATTTAAATTAAGATAATTTATTATTTATTAAGGTATATTTATATACATATTGCACTCATTTGTCTTTGAAACACCAGCAGACTTCAAAAATAATTCAACGCTGAACTTATTAAAATATTTAACCTTGATGGTTAATTGCATCTGAAATAAACAGTCTTTTTTATAGACCATATATTAAAAAAACCTCTTCTATCCTGTATTTTAAATTACCATGTCAGGCCAAAGCCGCAGGCAAGTCTTTACTTGAATTGGTGTCAGTTAAAAACTTTGGTGTCAACGAACCTTTTTGAGAATCGAACAAAAACCAAAAAAAACACCCCTCACTGTACAATGGAAACCAGTGCAAACAAAAGTCCACAACAAGAGTCTGCGGGCGGCAGGGCTGAGACGGGCGGACAGATGCACGGACGGAGTCGGCCGCAGAGGAACACCGGCTGAGGCGAGTGGAGAAATGAAAGGATTTTGTAATGAGTGGTCGGATCAAACGCTGTTAAATTGTGAGCCCTTTCTTCCCGGGCCTAAGAAAAACAACAACAAAAAACATACCAATATCTAATCATTTATTGGGGTGGTGGGGGGATGCGCTCAGACAGATTGACCCTAATCATCAGAGTTTATCAGGGGGGAGGCTGGCTGGGGGCAAGATAGGAGAGAGGAAATGAGAAGAGTAACAGCAACTGACCTGACTCCCAGACCGTTAACGATAGGCTCCGCCCTCGACACTCCACTCCACTCGGCTGGCTGGCTGACTGGGGGGACGATGGAGAGGGGGGAGAGAATCGTTAGATTCCCTGCATCAGTACAGCAAGATAAATCACAATGAATTACAACTGAGATGATTGATTGTAAATGAAGAGATGTCTATGCGCACCAGCTCTGAGCGCGCGGCGGTGAGCAGGCTGTCGGAGTGTACCTGAGTCGGAGTGTACCTGGAGTCTAACCAGAGGGGCCTTACACACAACCCAGTCCACTGTGGGCTTTGAAAAGCATTGAACAGATCTTCTTCAGATTTTATTTTCTTGGTGGATGCCGTGGATTTCGTGTGCATGCATTTTTTGTTGTTGTTTGCATGTCATTCCCATATCAAATTGGGAATATTATCTAAAGATTAATAGTCTTTTCTTTGTAATTTTTCCAGTTTTTCTCCCAATTTGGTCAATAATGATACCCCTTATTTCTCCCGCTCGGGTGGTGCGCCAATCGTTGCCCCCCGCAAGGTTCTCGGCCAGAGCCGGACCGGCGCAGCCTGGTTTTGAACTGGCGGCTGCAGTAGGCAACTTGAATTCGGGACAAATGCTTTGACCGCTACGCCACCCGAGGCCCCTAAATTTGAGTCTTTTTTGAGCATACAATATCGCTCATTACCTATATTGTTTCATTTATACAGCCTTTTTTGCTCATATATATCAAGGGTGTGACTACTTTTTGAGGGTACTGTAGCTTTAAATGTGAATTAAGCAAGCTTACAGGTCTGTAGTGTGCACACTCTTGAGAGTCCTTACATTTTTTTTATAATGAGAAAATATTTCCTGGATGAAAGGAAATGGCAAAGAATCATGGAATTCAGAGTGAGAAAGCTGGCCTGGTCCCATATTGTGGGGAGTAATTCAGGGTAAGCCATCAAGGCCAGGGAATTTTCTGTTTTTGAATAGCTTTAATTGCTTTGTGTAATTCTGTTGGTTGGCGCCTTTGAAACATCTTTTCATTCTGTGGTTAGCGTAGGTAGGTTCAGTTCTTTAAGAATTTGACCACCTTGCCCGTGTTAGTTGGCACTTGTGAGCTTTACATTTCAGAATAAAAAACGAATTCTTTAGGATCATCGGTCATCTTTAATTACATTAATGGACAATAGTCCAGTTTGTACTTCTCAAGGCTAAAGAATGTCTTAGAATTATCATAATGCATATGTCCTAGCCCTGTGCCTCTTGAAGTCTGCCCTCACAGTAGAATGCTCATTGAATTTGCTTTTAGCAATTTAACTGTCTAGCTTCCTGTTTAGAATATGACTGTTTTTCATTAATCTCCTTTTTGAATTGTGTGAGCTGTCCATTGCGGGAGGAGTTTGAAGTGTGTGAAGTATGATGTGAAGGCTGTATATTTGCCACTTAGAAAACATTTGGTCATCCTCCAGTAATACTTCAGGGTTGTCTGTTAACTGGGAAAAGCTATTTGAATAAATTCCTCTAAGGCCTGATTTTTACAGTGTGATAAATCTGCTTTTTGGAGCAGGCATGTGTTTACCCACCACCTTCCTGTGAGAAAGTAATTGAATGATATGTGAGAGTAAACTTGTGCTGGTGGAGAAAGAAATATAATCCCTAACATTGTGTACATATAGTGCCCTTTTAAAGTCTACACCTCGTCTCAAAAAGTGCACCTTTCTTTGCCTTAGAGCCTGAAATTAAAACATGTTAAATCAGACCTTTATTTACACATTTTAGCCAACAACTTCCAAGTGAGAAAACAACATTTCAAAATTTCTGAACATTAATCCAAAATTAAAAAAACTAGAATGGTGGGGAAAAAGTCTGATTTAATATGCTTTCATTTCAGGCCGTAAGGCAACAAAAGGTGAAATGGAGTGAAAAGGGTGTAGACTTTAAAGGGGCACTATATATATATATATATATATACACTGCCTGGCCCCCAAAAAAAGTCACCACCTACCACCTGGATTTAACTAAGCAAATAGGTAAGAGCCTTCTATTGGATAATTACTGCAGTGATTAATATGTTTTAGCTGGCAACAAGTTATTTAACCCTAACTGATGCAGTGAGTAGCTTCTCATTTCTTAAACAACCATGTCGGAAGACATATCATGTGGTCGTGGAAAAGATGTTAATCTGTTTCAGAAGGGTCAAATTATTGGCCTGCATCAAGCAAAGAAAACAACTAAGGAGATTGCTGAAACTACTCAAATTGGGTTAAGAACTGTCCAACGCATTATTCAAACCTGGAAGGATAATGGTAAACCATCATCTTCGAGGAAGAAATGTGGTCGGAAACAAATCTTGAATGATCGTGATCGGCGATCACTTAAACGTTTGGTGAAATCATATCGTAAAAAATCAACAGTAGAACTCACAGCTATGTTTAATAGTGAAAGTAAGAGCATTTCCACACGCACAATACGAAGGGAACTCAAGGGATTGGGACTAAACAGCTGTGTAGCCTTAAGAAAACCACTTGTCAGTGAGGCTAATCGGAAAAAAAGGCTTCAATTTGCTATGGAGCATAAAGATTGGACTCTGGAGCAAAGAAGGTCATGTGGTCTGATGAGTCCAGATTTACCCTGTTCCAGAGTGATGGGCGCATCAGGGTAAGAAGAGAGGTGGATGAAGTGATGCACCCATCATGCCTAGTGCCTACCGTACAAGCCTGTGGGGGCAGTGTTATGATCTGGGGTTGCTGCAGTTGGTCAGGTCTAGGTTCAGCAACGTTATGTGCCCAAAGAATGAGGTCAGCTGACTACCTGAATATACTGAATGACCAGGTTTTTCCATCAATGGATTTTTTCTTCCCTGATGGCACGGGCATATTCCAAGATGACAATGCCACGATTCATCGGGCTCAAATTGTGAAAGAGTGATTCAGGGAGCATGAGACATCATTTTCACACATTACATTACATTTTACATTACATTACAGGCATTTGGCAGACGCTCTTATCCAGAGCGACGTACAACAAAGTGTTACGTGTGGTGGCCAATCCACACATGGATTGGCCACCACAGAGTCCAGACCTTAACCCCATTGAGAATCTTTGGGATGTGCTGGAGAAGACTTTATGCAGCGGTCCGACTCTCCCATCATCAATACAAGATCTTGGCGAAAAAGTAATGCAACTCTGGACGGAAATAAATGTTGTGACATTGCAGAAGCTTATCGAAACGATGCCACGGCGAATGCGTGCCGTAATCAAAGCTAAAGGCGGTCCAACGAAATATTAGAGTGTGTGACTTTTTTTTGGGACGGGCAGTGTATATATATATATATATATACGTATGTATATATAGTATATATATTTACACCACGGCTTGGATGAATACTCGATTCTGATTGGCGAACAGCTGTGCGTATATATCATGTATAGTCCAGGGGTGGGCAATCTTACCCTGTGTGGGCCGGTGTGGGTGCAGGCTTTTGTTCCAACTGGACAGTGACACACCTGATTCCACTAATCAAAGCCCTGATTGAAGACTTTGATTAGCTGATTAGTCAAATCAGGTGAGCTACTGCTCGGCTGGAACAAAAGCCTGCACCCACACCGGCCCACACAGGGTAAGATTGCCCACCCCTGATGTACTGTATATGCACGGTAAATGGCTCTCACTTCTAAAACAAGTTCCATATGAATTCGCCCAAACACACAAGTGCTAGAAAAGTTTGCAATAATTTGGATAGCTAGCTGCCGTTATGTATCGTTGGGTAACTTAAATCATCTATGTTAAAACTATGTTAGCTTGCTACGATAACATACTGTACTCTGATAGTTTACAAGCTTGCTAAGTTAGGTCATTCACGTTAGCGAGCCTTTTATGTTCCTCACCGTTTCTCCCAGGCTTTTTGTTATAATTCAGAACAAGGATTATCCTATCAGTCTCTCCTCCGGCGACCATTATTGTCCCTGTCCCTCGCTCTCGGCCCCTCATCAGCCTGTCAGCCATATCACGTCACTCATTTTTCTTCAGAAATGAAGTTGGCAGGATGGGGGGGGAGGTGTTATGAGAAGCTGGATTCAATTTAGAAACACCTCAGGGACACGGGACGTCTGCTCTCTGGACGGGCTGACGACAGTGCGCTACCCGTGTGGCCTACGTCCGCATCCTGGTCGAGTCTGCGTGGCTCATCACAAACCTTTCCAGCAATTTCACTGCCGCCGTCGTTTCTGAACATTTAAACCTGCCATTCCAATGCATTTAAGCATTTGCAAGGGACCAAATGGAGTATGGACTATGACCTGCCCCCCACCCCACATTTCAGAAATTGCTCAACGGTTCCGTCATCAGAAGCCGTCATCAGACTTTAATTTTCACCCAAAAAAAGGTATCTACGAGAAAATAACAGCGGTGGACACAAATGCCTGGCCTGGCTGGCGAGGGAAAGCTACCGAATAGGCTAACATGACGCAGGCTACTGAAAATTGTAACACCTAAAGTCATCGTCAAAATCGGAAGCCCCTCCTCAAGGCGCGCATTGAAGCAGAACACTTTCATTTGCATTTCAAGTTCACAGAAGGAGACGCAAGCATAAAGAAGGAACCGAGCGCGATCGCAAGAAAACCTCCACGTGACAAAAAATGATTAGCTTTACATTCCCGCTCGCGTAAAAAAAAAAAAAAAAAAAAAAAACTGTGCTAATAGCACTCTGACGCACCACAGTCACGCCATCAGCTCTTCACATGGCGATAGCCGAGCTACCAGCTGTTGGTTTCCATAAGCGGTTTCGCATGAAAAGGCACATACAGACGCGTGCCTCAAGCCGTCAGCAGCGCTGGGTGAAGAGCACGCCACAGCCCGCACCGCAGACGGGGTAGGCTATTCTTCATCTCACTCCTTTACTTCTGATAAAACATTTTTTATTCCTTATTTTAGAGAAAACAAAAGACAAGTACACTTATGAATGGTCGATCATATTTTCAGGCAGAAGAATTGTGGATATTATTAAAACCCCCAACACGATATTTGGAAAATGGCATTCACAAGGTACCCTTGTAGAAGGCATGCAAGTCTATGGTGAAAATGGGGAACCACTATTTATTACGACACTACTGTAAGTCGCTTTGTATAAAAGCGTCTGCTAAATAGCATATACATGACAAAACATTATTATAATTTTTTATTTCTTTTTAATCACGAGTGATAGTTTGCTCCAGTTTGGGATGATAGGACTCTTGTAAATGTGGGCAGTCCAGTTCCAAGCAGAGCGGCGCAGGTGGATAAGGCCTCCCAAAGGGGTTCCCTGTGAGCAAGCCAGAGGCCACGGTGCAGAGGTAAAACTCCTTCATGAAGAGAAAGAATAAAAATGTAAAAAATACCCAGGGGAAAACATATTCACTTGGACCCCGCCACCCCTCCTGCCCTCCTCCCCAGTCCAGCAGCTGATCCAGTTTCTTGAGTTTAACATGAGATACCAACCCGTGTCATAACTGCCGAGCGCTGCTTTTATAGCCTCCATAAATCTAGTATGACAAAAGCACAGTTCTTCATGCCACTAAAACAATATCTGAGCTACTCCACAGAAAGAATACCATTGGGTGTTCTTATGTCCATTGGGCAGAAAGTCTGAGGCTAAAAGTAGCGCAGCTCTCAGCCAAAAGTTCCTCCACCTCCACAAAGTAATTCGTTTATGACCGGCTTGCAAATTGTATCGTTGTTATCCTGGATCTTTCTTCCGAAAATATAAACAACCACTTGACAGACATCTTCTGCACTTAGTTATGCTAAAGATGTGCCATATTAGTATACTTGTTAACTCATATCTGATACTGTTGTACTTATTTATTTATATACAGTACCAGTCAAAAGTTTGAGTACACCTGCTGGAAACTAGGTTTATCTCATGATTGACAATGTTTTACACCATATATTTTTCTTTAAATACTTGAAAATGACAAAAAACACATGTAACGATAAACAAAAGGAACATCAAAACAATGTTCAATAACATTTAATTGAAAATTGAATCTTGGATTCCTCAAAATAGCCACCGTTTACTGTGATAACAGCCGAACATGGGCCATTCGGTTAATACATTTCAGCAGGAAATCACCTGATATGTCTTCCCAGCTCTCCTGTTCTATGGGATTGAAGTCTGGACACTGGGCAGGCCAGGTCCTTAGTTTGAGTTGTCCTACACATTCCCCCTTCACCAGATAGTTCTTGCACAACTTCAAGGTGTGTTTCGGGTCGGTATCTTGCTCAAGAATGAAGGAGTGTCCGCTTAGCCCTAGTCCAGATGAAAGGTGTACTAAAACTTTTGACTGGTACTGTATTTCTAAAATGCAAATAACAACATGCAAAAACATCAGTATAGTCAATTACATCATGCAAACATTGGCAGCTACCATCACTAACAGCAAAGTCAAATGTAGCTGGCAATGTACTGTACGGTACTGTATCCATCATTGTTTTCCAGAAGCAAATTCAGTTTTACAAGTACAAGTTTTTCATTTCATTTAGCAAAATCATCATCTCATATGATGTAGTACTGTCATCCAACGCATCATTTCTAATATACACATTTAGTCAATTACAGTTTTTAGTTTGACTTTGCCAAGTCACTTCTATTCTGGGTTTAAGGTTGTTTTTATATATCACTTTATGCAACAGAGTTACAGGAAAAACTCCAACAACCAACAAAAGTTGTAAAATAACTGGCCACACTTAGCTGGCACAGTCTCGGTTCGATACCAGAACATGGTATCGCATCCACACACTAGAACAGTGCCTTAACAGGATGCAGACCGTGAGGCTCATCCACACACTAGAACAGTGCCTTAACAGGATGCAGACCATGGGGCTCATCCACACACTAGAACAGTGCCTTAACAGGATGCAGATCGTGGGGCTCATCCACACACTATAACAGTGCCTTAACAGGATGCAGACCGTGGGGCACATCCACACACTAGAACAGTGCCTCAACAGGATGCAGACCGTGGGGCTCATCCACACACAAGAACAGTGCCTTAACAGGATGCAGACCGTAGGGCCCATCCACACACTAGAACAGTGTCTTAACAGGATGCAGACCGTGGGGCTCATCCACACACTAGAACAATGCCTTAACAGGATGCAGACTGTGGGGCTCATCCACACACTAGAACAGTGCCTTAACAGGATGCAGACCGTAGGGCTCATCCACACACTAGAACAGTGCCTTAACAGGATGCAGACCGTGGGGCTCATCCACACACTAGAACAATGCCTTAACAGGATGCAGACTGTGAGGCTCATCCACACACTAGAACAGTGCCTTAACAGGATGCAGACCGTGAGGCTCATCCACACACTAGAACAGTGCCTTAACAGGATGCAGACCGTGGGGCTCCTCCACACACTAGAACAGTGCCTTAACAGGATGCAGACCGTGGGGCACATCCACACACTAGAACAGTGCCTCAACAGGATGCAGACCGTGGGGCTCATCCACACACAAGAACAGTGCCTTAACAGGATGCAGACCGTAGGGCTCATCCACACACTAGAACAGTGTCTTAACAGGATGCAGACCGTGGGGCTCATCCACACACTAGAACAGTGCCTTAACAGGATACAGACCGTGAGGCTCATCCACACACTAGAACAGTGCCTTAACAGGATGCAGACCGTGGGGCTCATACACACACTAGAACAGTGCCTTAACAGGATGCAGACCATGAGGCACATCCACACACTAGAACAGTGCCTCAACAGGATGCAGACTGTGGGGCTCATCCACACACTAGAACAGTGCCTTAACAGGATACAGACCGTGAGGCTCATCCACACACTAGAACAGTGCCTTAACAGGATGCAGACCGTGGGGCTCATACACACACTAGAACAGTGCCTTAACAGGATGCAGACCATGAGGCACATCCACACACTAGAACAGTGCCTCAACAGGATGCAGACTGTGGGGCTCATCCACACACTAGAACAGTGCCTTAACAGGATGCAGACCGTAGGGCTCATCCACACACTAGAACAGTGCCTTAACAGGATGCAGACCGTGAGGCTCATCCACACACTAGAACAGTGCCTTAACAGGATGCAGACCGTGGGGCTCCTCCACACACTAGAACAGTGCCTTAACAGGACGCAGACCGTGGGGCTCATCCACACACTAGAGAAGTGCCTTAACAGGATGCAGACCGTGAGGCTCATCCACACACTAGAACAGTGCCTTAACAGGATGCAGACCGTGGGGCTCATCCACACACTAGAACAGTGCCTCAACAGGATGCAGACCGTGGGGCTCATCCACACACTGGAACAGTGCCTTAACAGGATGCAGACCGTGGGGCTCATCCACACACTAGAACAGTGCCTTAACAGGATGCAGACCGTGGGGCTCCTCCACACACTAGAACAGTGCCTTAACAGGATGCAGACCGTGGGGCTCCTCCACACACTAGAACAGTGCCTTAACAGGATGCAGACCGTGAGGCTCATCCACACACTAGAACAGTGCCTTAACAGGATGCAGACCGTGGGGCTCCTCCACACACTAGAACAGTGCCTTAACAGGATGCAGACCGTGGGGCACATCCACACACTAGAACAGTGCCTCAACAGGATGCAGACCGTGGGGCTCATCCACACACAAGAACAGTGCCTTAACAGGATGCAGACCGTAGGGCTCATCCACACACTAGAACAGTGTCTTAACAGGATGCAGACCGTGGGGCTCATCCACACACTAGAACAGTGCCTTAACAGGATACAGACCGTGAGGCTCATCCACACACTAGAACAGTGCCTTAACAGGATGCAGACCGTGGGGCTCATACACACACTAGAACAGTGCCTTAACAGGATGCAGACCATGAGGCACATCCACACACTAGAACAGTGCCTCAACAGGATGCAGACTGTGGGGCTCATCCACACACTAGAACAGTGCCTTAACAGGATACAGACCGTGAGGCTCATCCACACACTAGAACAGTGCCTTAACAGGATGCAGACCGTGGGGCTCATACACACACTAGAACAGTGCCTTAACAGGATGCAGACCATGAGGCACATCCACACACTAGAACAGTGCCTCAACAGGATGCAGACTGTGGGGCTCATCCACACACTAGAACAGTGCCTTAACAGGATGCAGACCGTAGGGCTCATCCACACACTAGAACAGTGCCTTAACAGGATGCAGACCGTGAGGCTCATCCACACACTAGAACAGTGCCTTAACAGGATGCAGACCGTGGGGCTCCTCCACACACTAGAACAGTGCCTTAACAGGACGCAGACCGTGGGGCTCATCCACACACTAGAGAAGTGCCTTAACAGGATGCAGACCGTGAGGCTCATCCACACACTAGAACAGTGCCTTAACAGGATGCAGACCGTGGGGCTCATCCACACACTAGAACAGTGCCTCAACAGGATGCAGACCGTGGGGCTCATCCACACACTGGAACAGTGTCTTAACAGGATGCAGACCGTGGGGCTCATCCACACACTAGAACAGTGCCTTAACAGGATGCAGACCGTGGGGCTCCTCCACACACTAGAACAGTGCCTTAACAGGATGCAGACAGTGGGGCTCCTCCACACACTAGAACAGTGCCTTAACAGGATGAGCCACCTGGCAGCCCTCTCTATCCATCCTCCTGTCTCACACGTGAACCCTGTAAGGCTCTCACAGATCCTGGCTGTATCTTATCACACAATACAATACGAAACTCTGGAATCCTTTACAAATGTTGAGGTTCTGCCACATAAAGTATCTAAGTTTCTACTAAAACTTTACCATTGGAAAAGAACAATCACAACTCAGGTGCTGTGTACGTCAGTTGTAATTGGGGATAAATTGGGGAATTGGCTAAATTGTTATTTTCCAGTCTGCAAAGAGCTATTGCTGGTACCGCACCGGAGGACTGAGCAGCCATGCCAAGGCGGGCAGATCGCAGACGCTCTTTCAAGCAGAGGAGGCGCTGGTGAGTGAGCGACGAGGCAAGGGATACCCTGCCAACCGAACCCTCATCCCTGGGAGATACTAACTGCGTGCACCCCCACAGGCCACTGCTGCAGGAATCAATACCATGCAGTCATTTATCAGACGCTTTGATGTAGTAGTTTATCCAAAGCACTTGACGCTATAATGTCTAAGCACATCATTCGTCAAGTTCGCCACATAAACAACGCCAGTGCTAATTACAATGGAAATGAACAATGAGTGCAACAGATCATTTTTTTAAACATTTTTTAAAAATAAATATAGGGATGGGTGGGTTAAGGTGCTCATGGGGTAAGAGGTGAGTTCTCAGCCTGCGGCAGAAGACGGGCAGCGATTCGGCCGTCCTGACATCGGTGTTGTCGGGAATCGAGCCAGGCCGCGGGATGTTTCACCGCACGACGCAAAATAACTTTGTCGTTGGGAAAGTCACATCATCCCCCGACTTTTCTTTTTTTCAACACGCTTGTGTTCGGATTTAAATACTACTTACAGCCATGACGTCTTTTGGGGCCAAAAATATGACGGCGTCACATTGAAACTCGCGCACCCCACTATGTTATGTATCACAGAACCATTAGTCTAACGGGTGAGAATGGGTGACGAGGAGGGGACTGTATCTGCTGTATCAGCCACTGTATCGACACATATATTGAGTTGTGCATACACTTATCTTTTTAATTGTTTTACATTTGTTCTCGCTTTACATTCCTACATTCCATTTTCATCACAGTGAAACATGGGTATGTGCACAGGACATAGTGTACTGTAGACGAACACATAGTCTACGATTCACTTTTCTGCATTCACAATGCGTGTTTTTACGTAGGCTACATTTTGTAATGCCATTCATGTTTTACATTTGTATTTAAATTAGCCTTTCCCCCCCCCCCCCCAAGAATTGGCCCTCTCAACGATTGGTGTCATATCACAGGGGTGCCTGCATGTTTTCTTATTTTTCATTATGAATAAAAGCTTTTTTGTGTTCAATCACGTACACTTTCTGTTTGATATTTTTATTAAAAGATATCTGCGAATAAAATTTGAAAAGAAAATACGTTGCGCTTCCCTATTCTTATACAAATGAGTATACGGTACGAGCGGTGGTGTACGCTGTCGTGAATGTACCATTCTGCATGCAGAAATAAGAACATTAACGAACATTAGATGCCTGAACCAAACCAAATCGCTATTTTTGAGATGGTGTGTACTAAGCAGAGTTATTACTCCTTGAATATGGAAGTGTTAGAAAGGCATTGGTCGTCGTCCTGCCTGCCTGGAAACCCAGCGCTCCCAGTGTCAAGGAGCAGGAAAGTGGTGCCAGCGTGGCTGACCCTGGAACAGTACAGTGCGTGGGCGTAGGAGAGCCAAGGGCCAGCTTACGCCACTTCACTCCTCCGCCCACGCTCCATCAACACCTCGCCACAGGAAGCACATGGGAGGGGAAACCCAGGCTCTACACACAAAGCCGACAATTAACACCTTCGCTTCTATGACCCCTTTCTGCTGAAATGTAGATTTCAACAAACTCAGACGGGAATGATCGAAGGATCCCTGGACCCACAGCACACCATTGTTTTCCTGTCAGGATGAATGCTTTCCATGAATGTTGCACGAATGTTAAGTTCAAAAGGCTACATGGGGAGTTACTTTCCTCTTGCATCATATGTGGTGATATACATGTGACTGCCAAAATAAAGGAAACACTTGAAGTAAATGAGGGATACATGGTAGTATATTGAAAGCAGGTGCTTCCACACGTGTGTGGTTCCTGAGTTAATTAAGCAATTAACATCCCATCATGCTTAGGGTCATGTATAAAAATGCTGGGCACGCCCAGTTGCCTATTATTTCGGCTACCATGGGTAGAAGAGGAGAACTCGGTGACTTTGAAAGAGGGGTGATTGTTGGGGCATGTTTGGCAGGAGCTTCGGTGACAAAGGCTGCTCAACTTGCCGATGTTTCACGAGGAACAGTGGCTAAGGTGATGTTGGCATGGAAGTCAAAGGGAAAGACATCATCAACCAGGGGCAACCGTGGTCGAAAGCGCACACTCCTCGACAGTGATGTCCGTGCATTGGTTCGAGGTGCAAGGCACAACAGGGTACCGAGTAACTCGCTGACTGCAAATATCAATATAGGGTGGGAGCGGGCAGTTTCGTGAAGAACAGTCCATCGAGAAGTTCACAGAGAGGGACACTATGGTCGGGTCGCAGTGCCACTATTGCCAGTATCGTCTGGAATCGAGCCAGGCCACGGGACATTTCGTTTCTATAAAAGGCAAAGCCGTCACATAATGTTATGCCTAGTTCTAGGCCATGGCTATCAGCGGCGTTGCCAGCTCTCCTGAGGGTAGTAATAAGCAGTGCAGCTTTTCAAAACTGTCCCAAAACAAGCAGCACAAGCGTGAGACGAAGCAAGTCACATTTGAGAGACGCTAAAAGAAGGCTAGCTAGAGTAGTCGCAGCACAATTCCACTTTCCTGACATGCCTTAATACAACAGATAAGGTCCCCTAGCTGCTATACGGAGTGGAATGAACACAGGGCAGAATGGAAAAGTGTGCAGGCGTCAGTAGAGCCTCTGTATTCACATATGCGTATTGCAGGTTGTTCAGCTGCGTTCATTGAACCAATATCTGTGGTAAGAACCTATTTTCTTTCCCATGTCACACACTGGAGCTTAATCCCTACCCTTTGGGCAAATACTGTATCCATTGTTCACAGAACCACACACTATCTATGTGTGGCCTGTGGAAGAAAAAAAAGAGAAGAAGATATGAGGAGATCAAAAGAAAGATGAAAGCAAAACAGATAAAACAAATAAGGTCTTTCTATGAAATGTATCACTATTAACAGCATACTCCAAATGAATTAGGCTAATAAATGAATGCATTACGTAATTACCACATCGATGAGGTTAATTAATGAACGGCAAGTGTGGCACAACACATCTTGAGGGGTGTAAACAGCGATAAAGCGGACGGACTTTCGCTAAAATGCCACCGTTGGTGTGAGAATCGGGTTTCACCAGAGGCGTGCAATCAAAGAGCCTTTCTACTGTGAAGGTTGGTTGTCAAAACAACCCCCACTGCCACGCCCAGCCCTTCCTGAGAGAGGAGTTCAGCTCTGACGTGAGCTTCGGTTCCCTGTCCCGCTTGCCCTTGAACACACACTGGTTTTGAGCTTCCCAAGCACGGCTCGGTCGAGCGTGTTACTGCTGAAGGAATCTGATCAAGCTGGCAATAAACGGCTGCATCTGTCCCGATGTGACAGTGCAATCCTGGCGTGCCCACCCCTTCGTGAACGTCTTTGTTTACTTTCGGTCTTTTATCTACAGTAAAGCCATAATTGCTCAAAGGAAGTCCAGAGCTATGCCACATTCAGAGTATTCGCCTTATCAAATACAGGGCCCGAGTCCCGGGAGAAGCACCTTCCCCCAGAACAATAAGCAACCTGATCTCATAGTCCTATATTATACATACAGTACCAGTCAAAGGTTCCTCAAAATAGCCACCCTTTGCCGTGATAACAGCCTCACAAACACGGGCCATTTGGTTATTATGTTTCACCAGGAAATCACCCGACATGTCTTCCCAGCTCTCCTGCAGCAATTTCCAGAGACACTTGTGTGTTGCTTTGCTTTGACTCTTCTGTCCAGTTATTCCCATAAAAGTTCTATGGGATTGAGTTCTGGACACTGGGCAGGCCAGATTATTAGTTTGAGTTGTCCTTCATGTTCCTCCTTCACCAGATAGTTCTGGCACAACTTCAAGGTGTGTTTAAAGTTGTTATCTTGCTAAAGAATGAATGAGTGCCCGATTAGCCGTAATCCAGATAGAATGTGTACTCAAAACTTTTGACTGGTACTGTATACACACACACACACATACACAGTTTTGAGTTAGTTGATTGGCCTCTGCCTGTGTTCCATGCCATAACATGAACACAGACAGTCATGATTTCAGGATTAAAAACACCTGTCTGTGAGGATCATTGGTCGGGTAGTGAATTTGAAGGAAAGACACAAAAAATGAATGCCAAAGAGCAGGATATGGTTATCAAAATGCATAGATGAGAAGGTTTTGTGGCTTGTGGTTCTATGAATTTGAAGTAGGTAGAGAATGACACAAAAATGAATGCCAAAGAGCTTTCCACTAGGAAGATATACTGGGTCTGCATTCACTACTGTTATCAAAATGCATAGATGAGAAGGTTTTGTGGTCAGATGAAACTAAAATACAGCTCTTTGACCAAAATGCAAAGCATGTCGCAAACCTAACACCTATGCCTATTCCCCATGTAACACCATCCCTACAGGGAAGCATGGTGGTGGCAGTATCATGCTATGGGGATGCGTTTCTTCAGCAGGGACTGGGAAATTTGCCAGAATAGAAGGAATAATGGACAGAGCAAAGTACAGGCAGATACTGCAAGACAATTCATTTCAGTCTCCCAAAAAACTGAAGCTGGGGCAGAAATTAACCTTTTAGCAGGACAACGACCCAAAGCTACATTGGAGTGGCTCAAGAATAAAAAGGTGAATGTCCTTGAGTGGCCCAGTCAAAGTCCTGACCTGAACTTGAAAATTGCTGTCCATAAGCAATGTCCAAGCAATTTGAGAGAGCTGGAGCAATTCTGCTCTGAAGAATGGGTGAAAATCACCTCCAACCAGTGTGCAAAGTTTGTATAAACTTACCCAAAAAGACAAAAAGCTATTTTTGCAGTGAAAGGTGCCTCCACCAAATATTAATGCAAGGGGTCTGAATACTTCAGCATATAGCAGCATATTTAAATGATTGAATTACACATATCCCAGTGTAATTCAATCATTTTGAATTGCTATATAATATTTAATTAGGAAAAAACAGTATTGCATAAATACTCAATATATTAATTGAGAATGACCAAATACATTTTTTGTTCAAAAATATCAAACTACATTGATGGAGTGGCAGGGTGGTACAGAGAGCAGGTCTGACAATGGTTCAATGTCGCCTGGTTTTCGTTTTGTTCTGTAATTGTGGTGTAAAGTCAAGGTGGTAGGAGGGACCAAATTGAGGATTATGGTAACCCATCATGAAACCACACTTCCTTAGTCCAGGACATGAATGCCTCCGAATAAAGCAATACAACATACTGTATGTAATTTTGTACAAATGCCCACAGCAGAAATCCCCTGCCTGTGAACATGACCCCCAGGAATTCAAGAAGCCTGTTGTTCCTTACTTTAAGTAGAACACAAGCCACTAGAAAGGACCATCTAACCTCACAACCAACATGTTCACAAGTCTTCTCTTCAGCCAACGCAATGAGAACAAGATCAAATGAGTTGGTGGCTTGGTCGACGGGTTGATCCTTTCAAATCATAGGGATCTACAACAAAGACTAATTGGTCTACAATTGTTGACTAATTTTCAACCTGTTGATCCAGAACTTTAAGTCAATTGTCTCTCTTCTTAGTCGGTTGCCATTATTTCCTTCGTCATCTATAATATGTCTTAAAATTCACAGTATATTGTGCAGATGACCAAAGCGCCTAACCGCCTGAAAAACCACATTCAAACAATGTACAGGGTTTTTCTGTGCAGAAGGGAAAAAACAGCCCCTGTGGGATGTCTAACCCCACCAGGACATCAGAAACAACGCTGTGGCCCCAAACACAGTTTTTTCTCAGTCACACACAGACCGCCTCCTCATAGGACTGAGCATATTGTCTGTGGCCATGTCCCTCGTTCCCGACCCTGATCTCTACACTAATGAATACAAATATCCCTGCTGGCCCCTCAGGATGTCTCCACGGCAGGGACTTATTTTATTTACAAAATGTGTTCCTATTTACAATGTTTTCGGTACCAAATACTCACAATTTGGTAGCCAATCGCACTCTATTTGTAATTCAACTAAGCCTTCCCTCGTACTACGGGCTCGCCGCTGCAGATCTGGGACCGGCAGTGACAAAGGCGCCGAACCACCTCCTCTGAGACGGAGGACCGTAACTCCGGTACACACAGAGACACTTTTGAATGCCGCGACCTCCTGACAGCTTCCCTCCCCCTCCCTCCCTCCCTCTGGGGTGGACAGTCAATCGCCGCCCCCCCAAAAGGGGCTCTCAGCCAGAAGCGGGTTGGCGCAGCCAGGTTGGGCAGCTTGCACTCCGGGCAAGTGCCTTTAATGTTACGCCACCTGGGGGCCAGGGACTTCCAGGGGTTCCACCAGGGTCCATCAAATCTCTATGATTAAGAGCAGGCCCGATCAAAATGTAGCTGATGATGTTGTGAGGACAAATGTTATATATTTTCAAGGCAGATTAGGCATAAGGTAAATACTGTACATCTCACAAGGATTTTTGTTTTGTTGACCACTCGGTAGGATTTTTCTTTTACTGCTGTATCGTTCTGAAAGTTACTTCATTCAGTCAGCTTTCTCATCAATTCCAGATGCAAGGTTCCTCATCTCAAGGGTGCGTTTTGTGGCCCTTACCACAACCTTTAGGCGCTCGTGTATCTTTAACTTCGAGAACCAACGAGCGACGAACGCAAAATGCACCGCACGGACCTTAGAAGCTGACGGCACTATCTCCACGCAAACGTCTTCACTTTCTCCTGAATTGTTCCACTTTGCTGGCTTTAAGCTTTGTGCCAACACGCTCCTAAACTCTCTCAGACCATGGTCAAAGCACGGCACTGACGTTCGTGAAATAACCCAGTGCAACTACTGAAACGTGTCCGCTGAACGACGGACAAAGCTTAACACACCGTACGCAATCCAACCAAAACCTATTAGGCTTTTAGTCGTATTGAGACATCTACACCTCCATATCTACTCGGTTCGTTTGTGCTTCTTCAGTCTCCCGTTATTCTCACTCTTTCCTTTCCCTCCGTTTCCCCTCTCTCTTTTCCTTTTTTTTTCTTCCTGCACGCCATTTTCACTGTCTTTCCTTCACCGCTCCGCCAGTTCGCCCGTTACTCTCCCCTCCTTCGTTACCTACCTTTTTGCTCTCTGCTGCCTTCTCAAACTTTAAATATACCCCTGGCTCTCTCTCGGTCTCTCCCTCTCTCCCTCGCTCCCTCCGTCTCTCTCTCTCTCTCTCCCTCCCTCGCTCTCTCGTTATTCCTGACAGCCGCCATTTCAGGACTTGGCAGTTCTTGCCGCTGTGCTGGAAATGTCTGCAGCCCTCCCCGCTGAAAAAGTCCCGCTGCCTTGGTGTCAGATGGTGAGCTCCTTAAACCTTTCTTTTTTAAAAACCCACACAGGCACCGGTGCACAAAAAGATTCTTCGGGCGAGAAAGTTAGTTGCTATAGAGTACGAACGAAACAAATACGCGGGGGGAACAGATATAAATTGTTGTTTGAGTACCCGCCGCCCTGCCCTATTTGTCAAAATCAATTCAAAGGCCCGCATATTGACTTTGTTACAGTGGAAGCATCGCTATGTCTGCCCCCCCCCCCCCCCATCCCCCCCAGCTACGAGGTTACTAGGTTGATTTGCACCATCTCTAGGCATTGCTATGGATACGGAACTTGGCTCTTGCAGCAGCGGGGTCATTGATCACGCACACGTACCCTTTCCAACCCCGACCGGGGTGTAGGGGCCACCGCAAGACGCGCTGCGTGATTGATGCCTCCATCGCAGCGACTGCAACAGTCTACTGAATCTTAATCGGACAGACAAAGAGCGCCATCAGCTGCTTGCGAGCGAGCGCGGACGAAAACAAAAACAGAGGAAAACAAACACACACAAAAAGGGGGCGCTAGGTTTGAGAGCAGAGAGGGAAGGGAGGCTAAGCGCTCTTTTATAACAGGGTCCCATGCTCCACCCACGAGGGACCGCAGGCCTCTGGCCCCTCTCTTTGTCAACTCCCTTACAATGATGCATTGTTACAGATGCCGGCTGTGGTCAATGGGAGAGCTTCTTGGTCCATTTGCCAACATTCTTACCAAGTTCACTAACACCTCACAACAGGACCCCACGCCCGCCCACCCCCACCAGGAGAGAAACCCAAGAACAACCGAAACAATAAAAAATACACTGAAGTAAACTATAAAACCAGTCTAGACAACTGTAACTTTTATTGTTCCTTTTAACCGGTGGCAGGCTTTTTTACAGTACTAATCACAAGTACGAAATGCCACCTACTCAGCCATGCCGCGCTGCGATACGCGTTGACTCGAGCTTGTGATCGGCAAACGTCAAACTCCGTTATCGGGAGTAGTCAGTTCCCAAACACAGAGCGATGTATTCTTGATTTTTTTAAATATCGGAAACTAGGATTAGAAAAAAACCACAAACGCTTTTTTATCCCAACAGAAAAGAGCGAGCAACAGCAGCCTCGCCTCCACCAGCCACCGTCCGTGAGATAGAGAGAAGAGAGGCCCCCCAGATGTGGGCTGAGGCTTGCTCTTTACCGCCGGTGGCGGGGGGGATTTCCGCTGGTGTCTTTTACGAGGGGCTGGGCTACCTGACTGGGCCGGCAGGTTCACCCCGGCCTGTCTGGCCTCCGTCTCTGCCCAGACAGCAGCCCGCCGTCTTGTAAATGGCTTTAATGGCTCATCAGCTCATAAACCACGCGCAAAGACAGATCGGCTGTCGCCGTGGCCGCAGGCGTGTTCACCGGCGCGCACACGGGGGCCTCTCGTAAGGCACCCCCCCCCTGGATATCTCCACAGAGATGATTTAACTGTTTCAGAGTCAGCCGGGTCACACCTGGGTCCACTTAGAGGTACAGCAGGACTGTAAGTTTGATTTACAAGCGCTGTTCTTCCTGCCGTGATTCTGCGTGTCCATTTTGTGTGAGCCGGGTGCTTCGGGCCGATGCGGTTTGGCTTTACGGCGGGCTTATGTTGAACAGTTTAGTTTCGAGAATCTGCACAATAGCGCTGAAGCCTATTTAGGCTAATGGTCACAGGAAATGGACGTTGATAAATGGACGTTGATGAAACAAATTAAATCAAATAAAAAAACATCACCAGCATAGGCGATTATGTAGAGCAGTATATATAAATGCAAAATAAATAAAAAAGTCCACGTAAGGTTGAGAAGCTGAACGCTTAAAGCCAATGGCAAAGGGTGGCGCGGCATCCAATCGCATCACTGCGAGCCCTGCAGGGCCGAATGGCAGCTCTAATTAGGGACTGGGGGGGGGGATTAGAGGAAGTAATGCCCCGTCCAACCCTCAAACCCCCAAACCCATTGAGGGGGGCCCGTCATCTAAAGCATTGCACCTGAGGACATGGGCCGAGCTCCCCAGACCAAGCACACGCTGGGGCAAACCTGTTTGCCCAGCTGACGCCCCCCTCACCTGCATTTATCCTGCCCTGACCACACCCCCGTCACCTTGCGTTTATCCTGCCCTGACCACGCCCCCATCACCTGCGTTTCTCCTGCCCTGACCACGCCCCCATCACCTGCGTTTATCCTGCCCTGATCACACCCCCATCACCTGCGTTTATCCTGCCCTGACCACGCCCCCTGTCCTGACCTGCCCCCGTCACCTGCGTTTCTCCTGCCCTGACCACACCCCCATCAGCTCAGTTTATCCTGCCCTGACCACGCCCCCATCACCTGCGTTTATCCTGCCCTGACCACACCCCCATCACCTGCGTTTCTCCTGCCCTGACCACACCCCCATCAGCTCACTTTATCCTGCCCTGACCACGCCCCCATCACCCGTTCATCCTGCCCTGACCACGCCTGCCAGCTCCGATCCTGCCCTGACCACGCCCCCATCACCTGCGTTCATCCTGCCCTGACCACGCCCCCATCAGCTCCGTTTATCCTGCCCTGACCATGCCCCCATCAACTGCGTTTATCCTGCCCTGAACATGTCCCCATCACCTAGGAAGGAAGTTAAATGAATAGAACGGCCTCTACAGGCACGTACGCCTGTCAGTCACACCCAAAAGAGTTCAACAGCACAAATACAAAAAAGGGGGAAACGCAACACGTTGTCCTGCCTATTGTGATTTATTCTTTCTAAAAATATGATTAGAAATTTAGGCCAATTTAAAATAGAATTAAAAAACGTGTCAAACGTCTGTCTATTTATATTAAATCTATAAATATGTCAATCGCGGCCTTCTTAATACAGCCATGCATATTTTATGCACTCGGGATGTCACGAGGGAATGCGAGCATAGGCTTCCTGACCAGACGCTCGATTCAGTCTAACATCCATGTGTAATCTACACATGGATACTGCATCAATACCCCATACATACCATAAAATATTAAAAGAAAACATTGAGCCCATTTCACAAATCACCTCGCCTGACTAAACGGTTATGAACGCCGTCTCCGAGAGCAGCAGCAACGTATCAGAAATGTGCTGATGGGCGTGCAGAGGAAATGGAGGAGAGAGGAGGGGGAGTCATGCCTGTGAGGCTTCGGAGGACGACGTGAGCTGCAGGCAGTAAATCCCGCAGGGAGGGAGGGAGGAGGGAGAGAGGGAGAGAGGGAGGCCCAAGACAGACACGGCTGGAGAAGTGCACAGTGACCCTATATCAGGTCACTGGCAGACACAGGACAGGCTCACTGGTCACTGGAGACAGCTGTGTGTTCCTGATGGGGGGGGGGGGGTCTTAAGGGGCATTGAAAATAACCCATGGCTTGCATGTATTCACTAGGCAGATTTGAACAGCTGGGGGTTCTGTTAATATTTTCCCTTTGCCTACACACATTAAGAGCTGTCCTTCTGTCTTCGTATCCCAATAACATGCTTGATTCCAGAGGCAGCCACCATTACTGTTGGTAATATTTTTAGTCTGCGTTTGAAACATGCCAAGACTACTGTTCTTTGTCAGGATTACTTATTAAAGTGCATTGCGGTTGTGGTGTCCTGGCAAAAAATGTAACCCTGTCTCCTCATACTTAGTAGTCAAACTATCGTACTGCAGATGACTTGAGTTGCATTGTATGGTTTTGATTTTTAAACAATAGTTGCTTTAACCTGCCGCTATGCTTAACCAATTTAAAAAAATTTAACTTAACTACACATCATTGTTGAAATGTTTTGCTAGCTAGATAGCATTGTAGCTACCCATCTATCCACTAGTACTAGCTAGCTGATTAAGATACTTTAGCTAGCATTTCTTGCTAAAAAGACACATTGCTAATGTTCAACATTGCTGCATTTACTACTTGCTGGCTTGAAAGTAGTGAATGCAACTAGCAAAATAATAACATTGTACTGCCCATTGAAACCTATGTAAAATCATGTGACTTTGAAGGCAAAATGAAACTTTCTGAAACTTCCCAGATAGTCGATATCTTTGTATATGCTTCATATTATGTGCAAATTGTGAAAATGTTTTTCATTTCCAATGTTAAGTATATTGAAGGCCATGGCATAGAAACTGCAACACTAGATGTTGGCTGCTGTGTTAAGTGAAGATCCCCTTGGCCCAGACTGACCAGCTGAATTGTGTATCGGAAATGTGGCACAACACAAAGTGGCAGGTTTTTTTAGGCCACGACTGGAAACCGGCATTACCGTGTGCGCTTTGTCATTAAGGGATGGCAGCGTGAATTGGCTAGCTTACATATTAACAATGTCCTTTATTATCAGGCTGCCTAAGTGGATACATAAACCTAATCACAATTGTAACCAAAAAGACTGCAACGTCTTTAATGTGCAGAAGCTAAGGAACAATATGTTCACATCTGCATTCTCTTGTACCGGGAGTGAATGATTTGTGCTGATAGTGTAGCTAATTATTGTTGTTGTTAACAATAATAATACCATGAATAATTAATACAAATAATGTCATTGTATAAAGATACCAGGCAGTTTATAGATTTCCTGCCTAGAAGGGAAAATTAATTCCTTTTCTTGTGAGTCTTCTAAAACCAGAAAGGGTGAACATCTATTGCCTTTGTCCAGCTTCATTTTATTCCTTATTCCTCATGCATCTCCTGACGGTATTGCTGGATTTTGCTCAAATTTCCACGTCATCATCTGCCATCATTTGTAGGTATGTTTAAAATGCATTTATTCGCATTAAGGTCCAAAACAATGCCCAAAATGCATTTTCCCCCACACACATAGGTAGCTTTTCACAGCATGCCCTTTATCTCACACCTAATGTCTCTATTAGGCTTGGATTTCTCCATTGCACCATACTCAATATGGTCACAGAAAGAGATTTGTGCATAATCTTTCTTCTTTTTTTTATTTTTATACATTTGTTTCAGATTCCTCCCCCATTTTTCTCCCAATTTGGTGGCCAATTGTATATATATATGCCATTTAGCAGACGCTTTTATCCAAAGCGACTTACAGTAGTGTGTGCATACATTTTTCAGTATATGTGGTCCCAGTGGGAATTGAACCCACAACCTAAGCTTTGCCAACGCCATGCTCTACCAACTGAGCCACAGAGAACCACTGGTACCCTCTATTTCTTTCGATTTGCCCTCCCCCACGAGCCTGCCACCTGTCACTACGGGTCAAGCCAATACCCTGAGGCTGGCAATGATCAGCCTCCGAGATGGAAATCGCCCACCTACTTTTACTGGGACGCCCACCGCGTTTCTCGGCGAGCCCGTGCTGGCTCTCCCTCCCCCCTCCCCCTGGGGCGGACAGCCAATCGCCGCCCCCAATCAGGGCTCCCAGGCAGAGCTGGGCTGGCGCAGCTGGGTTTCGAACCACGGCTGCAGTGGGCAACTTGCATTCCGGGCGAATGCTTTGACCGGCACATCACCCGAGGCTGTGTGCATAATCTTTTTTACGCCATTAGCCGATCGGTCTCAAATTTGGCCTATCTATTGTTCATGGTGTCTAAACCACGTGTGTCTCCTTTGAGTTTTGAGTCACAACCAACATGGCTGCCAAATGCGTTATTCACACAGTATCTGCTGACACATTCACTCAGCAAAAACACGATTTTTGCTTAACTTTTTTACAGCGCTGCCTGATTTAGCACAAAATTGGCATATTTGGGGCTGGCGGATAGGGTAGTGGTCTAACGCACCCGTGTCTTGGCTGGTTCAATAAGAGTGTGAGCTGCCTATCAGGGACGTGGTTTGAAACCCATCTCAGCCTCGTAGAAGGGCCACTAAATTGGGAGAAAAACTGGATTTTTTAAAAAATCAAATAAAAACAAATCGGCATATTTATTGCCAATAGTCCATGGATGTCTGTATGTCTTATCCACCCTGTGTCCAATACAATGCCCAATTCAGCTGTAAACATTTACCGCAAACACACTTGCGAGATTCTCCTCACACGTTAGAATCTTCTCACAACGCTCATTCATGCACCTCACAGTTGGACAATTTGACAGGGAAACTAGATGTTCACAAACTGCGTGTATTTATTCTCAGTTCCTGGCCACACTACACCACGCCCAATACAATCACAAAATCTTTAACAAGTTAATTCAATAAATTTTTCATGTCATTGCCGAGTGTGCCATATTTATTAGTAACAATTTAAATATAACATTTTAAGTAACTTTTCACTACCTCATTGGTTATTACAGCCAATAATTCCAGAATATATTTTCCATACATGTCAATAACTCTTCACGCATTTATCACAACATTTGTCATGTAAATTATTTAATGTGGCTCTTAGTCCAACTACAAACAATAATTTTCACATTAGCTGGGCTTAGATCTGGCACATTATTAACATAATTAATTTATGAAACACAACAAACACACGCAAGTACCTTTTGACAGCCCATTGATTTCAAATTTGCCCAAAGTCCCTTGCTATACCCAACCACATCCTACAGCTTGTTAAATACCTTTATTGTCTCTGTAAGTGCAAATGTTTACTTCCTAACAGCATTTGTGAGTAAATTTGATCTCAACAAAAAGCCTATACAAAGCATATACTCTCTGTACATCTGTAAAACTCAATTCCAAAATTGGTCTGTGTACCAAATTATTGATATGAAAATGATACCGAGTTTCAACAGAACATTCATCAATGTTTCACAGAAACTAAACAAATACTGTTTCAAAGCATTGTTTACCATATTTTTCTACATTCCTTCATGTAACTTGAACTATCTTTTTATGTTTAGTGTACTGCACATTAGGGGTGAAGATATTAATAGGTGTATGCATTTCAGGAGTATAAAGATAATCACAGCATTATTTTATTTTATATATGTATTTTAACAAATAATTTAAACTTTGAACTGTTAAGTACATATACTATAAAGTCAGTGGCAAATACGTTCTAGAGAGCTTTGTGAATCGACTTGGTTATTTAATATAATATATGCAATTTAGCGGACGCTTTTATCCAAAGCGACTTACAGTAATGAATGCACACATTTTTCAGTATATGTGGCCCCAATGGGCATTAAACCCACACCCTAAGCGTTGTCAGCGCCATGCTCTACCTGCTGAGCCACACAGAACCACATTCTGTTCAAAAGCAATCCGTCTGCAACAACTAGGCTTATCAACAGCGGTTTTGAAGGAATTTGTGAATTGCCAGCTAAAGCTGTGGACAGAAAAGTATAGTATTGTCATTTTCATTCAGGCAATTAGAATATACATTTTCATTCGTCACATAAATAGATTTTTTGAAAGATATAGATGCATCGTTTCGATGCATTCCGATGCTCGAGCTAAACCCAGGTCTTTGAAACGAAAGGATATGAACTGGGCAAGTGTTTTATGCGCTGCCGATTGTTTGAACATGTCTTACAAGTGCTACATATAGTCATATGGATTGTCTAACTTTAACACATCTATCGATTTGAAGTTACAGAAGGTGATCTTTACTTAGTTAGCTATGGGGAATGTAGCTGGTGATTCTATCCAGTGATTAGTCTGCCTCAACTTAGAATTTTAGGGATGCACAGCAATGGCATCTGTCCAGTTTTTTTAAACAATGTTCCATTGGCTGAAATGGCATCACATGTGCACATCCTTATATGTCTAAAATAATGATGTCGCCTGCTGTGTGGCCTGCATTTGGCAACTATGAACAGATGGTGGTGGGAGTAGAAAGTCAGTAGAAGTAGATCTGAACAGATGTTATTGGTTGAAGTAGATATTGACCAATGGGATAATAAATAACTGGGGGTCTGGAGCATTTCTGATGATGTAATTGGCAGGAAAATTAAGAAGGAGAAGCAGAAGATGAAGCCTAAGAAGAAGCAGAAGCAGAAGAAGAAGATAAGGAAGAAACACAAAAAGCTTTATTGTGTGGCTGTGTAAAGTTGTATCTGAATTCTGCGTGTTAACATGAGGTCAGAGTGCACAGATGTGTCTAAGACACATTGTAGTTATTTCTGTGGGAGGCCCTGAAAAGGGTCAAACTCTCAGTGCTGTATAGGTATGGGGCATGCCCCACTAATCCATAACCTGGTGGATGGCATACTTGCATCAGTTCTACTAATATTTGCCACTTTTCTCAAATATTGTTTCTAAGTGTACTCTAGACTGTAGCTCAAAGTCTCCAGCCGTCCGGCTTAAAATCCTTGTGGCAGCCTTTAGGTTTCTATTGACTTACTGGTACACACTTGCACACATGCACATGCATGCATTACAAGTTCTAAGCATTTTATTTTCTCGCGTCTATCCATGCCGTGCAAATTGACACAAAAAAATATTGAATATATTATTCTACTGAGAAATATGCATAGCTGAAAAACAAACGCACTCTATTTTATTCTGTTCAGGCAACAAAGGTGCATTTGTCTTCCACTAATGAGCATACACATTTGTTTCAACATCATGTTAGGGGGGTGAACTAAGATGCATGCATTGCATGGAGAAATAGCTGAGTCTCGAATTCCTCTGAAATAACCACAAATGTATTTTAACATAAAGTTGTTGAAGTGGCTTGCTCCCTGCCAAGAAAAAGATCATCAAAACAAGAGACAACCTCCTTACGAAGACAAAAAGACATCTTCAGCAGACATTCACCGGTTTAACCAATTAAGTACACAGCGCTGCCGAGAACTCCAACAGACATGCAGGTGTCCGCAGGACATCTTATATATATATATATGTATATTATTATTATTTTTTTACAGAGGGTGATTAAAGATAAAATAACCTCCCCCACTGAGCCATGTGTTGAAAGCCCTGTCAGAGGAGGAGGGGAAACATAGAGAAAGACTGTCCTTACCCGCATGCTACGCCGAGCGAAGCGAACGGTAGTGTGATCTGACACAAACCACAACCTGTCACCACCACCTCAGGCCCCTGCGCATTGCTCCAGGAGGGAGGGGAGGGGGAGGGAGGGGGGAGGAGGGTGTTGGGGCGGGTTCAAGCAGGTACAGCTCTATCTCAGCGCTGGGGGGGGGGGGCGGGCCTGGGGAGTGTGCCCGCTGATTTTGTTGTCACTCGAGAGAAGGCTCATTGTTCACGGGAGGAGCCTCTGTCACTCCACACCTCCTTGTGCCCCCAGGCCTGCATGTACTCCCGACTCCCTCTACGGTGTTTTCCAGAGGCAGCCATTGGCTGAGCTCACTCACTTCTCCCTCACCCCTCCCCCACCCCCTCCCACCCTCTGAAGGGGCTGGGGAAAAGAATGGGGAAGAGTTTCAGGGACGCACAGCCGATCGACCCTCTGGAATATGCGCGACCTGTACGCCTGCTCCTCGCAGTGTCTCAGTACCCTGCGCATTTCGGTGGAGCTGAAGGGCCATTCAGCGCATATTTAGACCGTTTGAAGACACGCCTTGTGCTCCCAGAATCATGGGGGGCCCCTATGAGCCACTGTCCGCCACTGCACCGCATCCCACACGAAACGCAAAATTGTGGAACCACACAGCATGTCTTTGGTGTCCTGATACGAGGGCATGCATGTGAGGTTTGTGGCAGTCTGGAGCATGCAGTGTGTAAACACACTGACCTGTGGACAATATCAGAATGGACTGCACACTCACGTTCAAGTCCATTTCACTTCATGAAGGGGTAAACTTTTATTTTCTCAAGAGGCATTCTTCTCTGATGATATTTTTTATTTTTTTTATTTTATACCACTAAACATGACCAAAAAAATAATTTCACATGCTTTTCTGAATCCCAGCCTGCTGACAAAAAAAAAAATCAACATCCTTGCCTTCAAGTTGCCACAAGACTGCTCTGGCTGTGCCACATACACAGAAGCCTCCTGTCTAAGCAAACAAATACACAAGTGGACAGGGTGACCAGTTGCCTATACAATATCTCTCCCCCCAGGTGTCACTTTCAACAATGTTTCCAGCGGATAATGGGGCGCCCGCTAGAAGCCGTCACCAAGACGGGGGTCTTTCAAGCAACAGTTAATGCTTTTCATTTCAGCACTGCGTTTCTGTCTGAGAAAATGGCGTCTGAATGCGCTAATACTGTTGATCTTCAGAAAACTGAATGAGGCGGCGCGGCGGTGCTGCCGAGTCCTGGGCAGGGCGTCCGGATTCTCCACGCCGGGGCTAAGCTCGGGGACGAGCCATGAATGCCGGGGTCACCGTGAGGCTCCAACGTGAGGGGAGGCTGTGGCTAATTCTCTCAGCAGCTGATGGGTAAGGGGGAGGCAGGGGGAAGGGGGGGTGTTACAGTGAGACACCTCAGTGAGGGGTGTTCCTGATTGGTCGTTGCGGTCAGGGGGACAGTATGAGTGCCTTATCTCGAACACAGATTTTTTTAAAAGACTAAAAAACTAAAGCATTGCACTCAAAACATTTAACCACCACAAACACACCGCACGGACGCTATCTGACATGGAGAAGCAGCAACTCATCAACTCGCACAAGGGAAACCAGTTTCAGTTGGCCACGATGTTCTCAATGGTCTACACATCGCTCATGTGATAGGCGCTCTAAACCAAAGAGACAGGATTTTGCAAAGGATGGTTTTAAAAAATAAAAATAAAACTCTTCCTGTATTAAACAAATTAAATTTCACATTTATCAGAGATTTGGAAGATGTTGGTGTGTATGGCAGCATAGCTCTTCTTGAAGAATCGACAGACAAGAGCATAGAGAAGGGTTTTAAGGAAGTTAAATAGTTGATTGTTGTTGATAATTTTGTCCCGTCTGTGCACTGCAATAAGATTTGTTGAAGGTTACTGTTTTGGCTTTGCCATTTGGCAAAAATCAAGCGCTCATCTTTGTCTTATTGCCTGGTTATTATTGAACTATGACCTAGTTATTTCAAAATACATCAAATGAAACTGTGTAAAAGGTGAGTGAGGAAATCACAACAACAACGCCGAGTGTTCAGTTCGTAAAAGCCGCAGGCTCAACGTTCTGTCCACGTACAAGTCTGAAAACGTATTTGGGTTCTGTGAGGTAAAAGGAATTGATTTTGTTTACGAAACAATAAATGCAGTCGCCTATAAGGCAAGAAATGCAAATAAGTTGTTAGATAAAATGTGACTGAAGAAAAACAGAGGGAGAGTTCCACTGGATATGCACAGCACCCTGCTGAGTTTTGGATAACTATGTAACGGCTCTTGCATCAAAGTTATCCCTGAGGCGAACTATGATCCCCCCCCTCCCGCGGCTGTGATCAGATGGCTTGAGCACTGTTTTCGTAAACACAAAGGGACTGACGTCACTCCCCGACCTTTCGTCCACCGAAGCCCTCGTCAGTGGGCACAAAAAGAGAGTATTTTTGGCAGGAACACAGCAAAAGTCACGGTGCATTGCTGGCACGCTTAAGGCCAACTGTGAAAAATAAGATGACCCTAATCCCTTACCCCCCCCAAATCACGATTTCATCATTTTTCCTTTCAGAGACGAGGAGGAGGTCGAGAAACGAAGTGGGGAGGTCTCTTGTCGGATACTGTCTTGTCTCACAGACTGCTGGGCTGGTGAGGGACTTCACCCCCTCGTTTGGTCCGGGCCGAGAGCTGCCCACAGACAGGGGCACTCGTGGCTTGTGGCTTGGTGGATTTGGCACAATTTTAGGTTGAGCTGCACTTCAGGTTCAGTAATTGCTCTCTGTGTGTCCCCCCCCCCCCGCAATCGAAAACTACACCACAGCATCGATGTTTATTCAACTTGACGACAACAGAGCCAGATGCTGGCTCCAGAAGATGACCCCTCAAACAAGGCAGCTGTCATTTTTCCATGAAGGTCACGGGGGTAAAGAATGTGACGAACGCGGTGGCTAAAGCACGGTTGGTCTCGCAGCTACCCTCCCCAGTGTCTCTCTCCCTGAGGAACCAGAGGCCTTGGAAAAAAACAAAAACAACAACTCGTATTTGGGTGGACGGGGAGTTGGAAGTTGCGTGCGCTAATTCCACGAACTGGATGTTCATTCCCAGACCCCCTACCTAGCCTCATATTTGGGTGGATGGGGAGTTTTGTGGGTTAATTCTCCGAACTGGATGTTCATTCCCAGACCCCTACCTAGCCTCATATTTGGGTGGATGGGGAGTTTTGGGGTTAGTTTTGTGGATGTTATTCCCAGACCCCCTTCCTCATATTTGGGTGGATGGGGAGTTTTGTGGGTTAATTCTCCGAACTGGATGTTCATTCCCAGACCCGTAGCGGGGGCTATTTCGGCCATTTCCTTACAGGATATCCTGTTGCACACCCTTGTTTCCAATCCTCTGAACCTTAATATACACAAACACCCACGGGCGTATGTGGCCAGCGCTCACTCCGAAATCGCAGCACGAGAAGGGGTTTGGTGTAAAGAGCGGCAGTGTAGTGTAATGGTTAGGGAACTGGACTTGTAACTCAGAGGTTGCTGGTTCGATTCCAAGGTGGGGCACTGCTGTTGTACCCTTCAGCAAGGTACTTAACCTGAATTGCTTCAGTAAAATATCCAGCTGTATAAAAGGATTTTGTATGTCAAGAAATGTATACTGTGTAAGTCGCTCTGGATAAGAGCGTCAGCTAAATGCCTAAAATGTAATGTAAAATGTAAATGTAAATGTAGATGTTCGCCCGGCCTACTCTGTGCCTTGTCAAGCCACAGGTTTGAATGCCACTGAATCTGGATGGGCGACCGGAGCCCTCGGGATGGCACGCTGCATGCAAACGGTTCGGCGTTAAAAATGTCAATGAGTTGTCAGGCAAGTTGACCAATCTTCCACAGCCTTAGACTCGCAGGGGTGTCAAACTCATTCCATCGAGGGCCGAGTGTGTGCAGGTTTCTGTTGTAACCAATGCATTACACCAGGTGATTTCAATTAGGTTCCCTCCTTAGTTGAAGAAGTGAGCTAATTAGTGAAATCACCTGGTGTAGTGCACTGGTTACAACAGAAACCTGCATACACTCGGCCCTCGATGGAATGAGTTTGACACCTGTGCCTTAGAGGGTGAACAAGGGTGAAAAGACATGGATTTGCGTCGGGCCAAAGACAATCTTAATTGCGTTTAGCATCCAAAGCACTGCCTCGGAGACAGAATATGTGTAAAAGATGGTCCGGAGGTCATGGCGATTCCTTTCAACCAGCATCCGACGGCCACCTGTAACAAATGTATAATTACCCTTCCTGCCGAGGTAAAGGGGCTCCGAGACTCGAGACCTAAACAAGGAGCAGAAAACTGTGCGTCTCAAGTGGGGACCACTGTGGTAGAGAGAGATGCATCTGCCTGGCAGAAAACCCTCACCCGGCATGCCTTGCATCACATCACATTTTTTACACCCGATACTGGTGCTTCGCTCAAAAGAACAGCTGTGCCCTGCCTGTGACCTGATTTCCATAAGCTTGGGCTCAGGTACACAACACACTGCCCTGACATTCCGATGAAAGAGATTTTCTCAATCCATTGTCATATCAGTCAGTTTCACAATCCACGCACAAAATGGCGTACGTGGAGGGCCCTCGGGTAGTGTGGCGGTCTAGGCATTCGCTCGGGAGTGCTAGTTGCCTATTGCACCCGCGGTTCGAAAACCCGACTGCGCCAGACCGGCCCTGGCGGAGCCCCGACCGGGGGCAGCAATTGGCTGTCCGCCCCGGGGGGAGGGGGAGCCGGCCTGAGCTCGCCGAGAAGCACGAACGGTGTCTCTAGAAAGTAGGCTGGCGGAGGAGGCAGAAGCAGATCATTGCACGACATCGGGGTATTTGCTTGACCCAACAGGATGGGCGGCGAGTCTCGTGGCGGAGGGGAATCAAAAGAAATAGAGGGTATGTTTGGGTACTAAATTGGGAGAAAAACTTGAAGAAATCTGAAATGATAAAAAATGGCATACGTGGCAATTATACTTTTCATTATATTTGATTCATATATGGATGTATATAAATGCTAATGAAATAAATTATATGTTTTTTTTGTTTTGAAATAAGTGAAATTAAAAAGTTAAACAGGCTGTCACAATTCATTTCAAATCAACCTGTGGGGGGAAAAGTATGCAACTTAAAGTCATTCAGCAGCTCATTCCCAGTGCTTTCATTGGCCATCCTCATTTTGCCTGTCAGCGGTTGACCGTGACAATGTCAGTGCGTCATCCAGGAAGTGCGTCTGGTTCTCCATTGTGCGCTTATCTTCCTCAAGAAGCATCTTTGTGCAGGTCAATAGGCTCAGCTGTATTAATAGACGTTAATATTAATGGTATTCGTAAATAAAGAGAGACCATAAGAAGGGGTAGTTAAAAAAATACACGATGGATTTGTTAGTACTTCTTCCACCTGAAAATACAAAAAGAAAGAAAATAAAAAGAAAGAAAATGTGTACTTCCAAAATGACAGAGTTGGCATACCTGCTGGACTGATAAGTGAAACAGTTGATAGCTATCTAGCTAACTAATGATGTAGCTTTATTTTTTGTTTTTTAAACTGATGCTGTCTAGCTTGCCACAAGTCAAAAAGAAACGTCCAATTCTGCCCACGTGTTTTGGTCATTTTTTGGGGGTCGTGCAAGCATGAGTAAAGACAGAAAGACAGATAGTTTGCGTTCAAGAATTGTGGGTTCTTTTGGATTCTGAAAAGGGCAAAAGTGATCTTATAACTTTTTGCCAACGTTTTGCCAAAATCAAAATATATGACGAGGACAGGCTGGATCCTGTTCGGAGCGCAATGTCCCAAACAGCACGTCTTCTACCGTACATGCTGGGAACGCAGGCGGAGAAGGACACTTTGTCATAACTGACGTGACTGAAAGACGCACAGGATCAATTTCCCATGGTGCTTTCAGCATGCGCAGTAATCCCACCCGTTATCACAACACTTCGCCCCTGAGGAAGAAAACGCATTCTCAAACAAAGAACTGTGTTCTCCCGCCACTTATGAACTAATAACCTTTATCGGCTTACGATGGCGTTCAATCGTTCCCCCGGGTCAGTCTTCAACTATCAACTAACGCAAAGATATTCTCATGCAGATGCCACGAAACCCCAGAGGTAACAGAAAAACGCATACAAAAAAAAAACACATTACAAAAAGTATGATGTGTGTAACGTTAGTTATGACAACTCCCTGCCACGTTTATGGTTTTGCATACGTGCAACTTGCAGGGCAAAACAGAAACACGACTCCGAATGGGTCATTTGCTTCTTAGAAAATCTGAGAAAATAGCAGCATCCCCAAATTTAAACGTGATATCATACCGGTACATTGAAAGCAAATATGAACAGTATTTGCAATGAATTGTGAACTACTGGGACTCCGCACCTGCCCGTTTCCCCCATTCCTGCGGCCGCACCGAAAACTATTTGTATAGTGGAGAGTGTTTTTATTGTGAACGGAATGAAACTTTGTTCATTTCAGCAGAGTCAACAGCGAAGTTTGTGTAGCTAAGCAAGGGTCATAAGGGGGCTGGCGGCAGAGGGGCACATTGTCAGCGGTCTGATCGGCGTGTCCGCAAATCGAGAGGCTAACTTCGCCAGCTCCGGCGCACGCTGGTCAGACAGAGGCAGGCATTGACCCACTGCAACATCCGGTGACGCACTCCCCACAATGCAAAGCCAGAAAGGAGCGCTCAAAAGGACCACAGAAGAAAACGTCGCAGCATCGAGCCGCTGTCACTGACGTTAAAGACTGCCGCAAAAACTCACCACCGTTGCCGCACCGGGACCTCCCCCCCTTCTTCTAAAACGTGTTTGGTAATCTCAGTTTTCATTTTTATTTCACCGTGCCCGGCTGTCAATAGTGAACTGCGATGCTCTTTCCTTCGCTCTCTCCCAGCGTACAGCTATTTCTGGCCACGTGAACGTCTGAACGTCTGAACAAAAGAGACGCAGATGTGTCCTGGAAGCGGCAGGCAGCCGAGTCGCACAACTCCAAAGCCCTGCGTGACTGGGCACTCGCCTGTCCGCTTCCACATTTCTGCCAGCGTACACTTTTACGCCACACCTGGCCACTGCTCCTCGCCACGCACCCTGCTCGTCCACAATACACATTAACACAACCTTTTTTATTACTTTTTTGTTGTTGTTATTATTAGTAGTAGCATTACAAAATGAGAAACTCCTGAAAAATATACACATCCTCAATTGTCCACACCCTAACCCCCCACCCGGCACAGTACTGACCTGGACAGTGGCTCACAGGTTAGTCTTCTGCCCCTCGTCCTCTCCCTCCTCTCTTCCCCTCTCCCTCTCTCTGGACGGTTGAAGTTTGTCCCGCAGATTTTCTTCTCGCGTGCACAGTCAAGGTACAAAAGTGCTGCCCAGACATAGTCCTCCCTTTTCTCTTTTTTCACTTGGTTTATTTTTCTCATTTGTCTCTTTCCCTTTCCTCTGCCGCTTAGTCCAGTCCTGTGTCACCTCCTACCTCCCCCCCGACCTCCGTTCAACTGCTTTATCGCAACTGGCAACAACAAACGAAAAGAAAGAAGCGTGCACGGAGAGAGAAAGGGAGTGAGCGGGCGAGCGACAGAGCAAGAGAGAGAGAGAGAGAGAGAGAGGGAGGGAGAGAAAGAGAGAGAGGGAGAGAGAGAGAGAGAGAGAGAGAGAGGGAGAGAGCAAAGCACAGAGTGTGCTCAGCCGACTGTCTCTCCGGTTCAAATTTAGAGGCTAGATTTAAGAGAACAGAGGGAGCCCTAGTGAGCATGCTCTGAGTTGAAAGGCACACTTTGAAATGAATGTTACTTCCTTTCCAGTGGCTCCCCTTGTGTGGGACCCCAGCTCTGCGCTCTCCTCCCCCCCCGTCCCCGCCACCCCACCCCACCCCCTCGCCTCTCTCCCCCTACCCCCACCCCACTTTTCACAGGAGCAGGAGTCAGGAATGCAGCTTTGACCGAAGTCCAGACAGCGTGCGCTCCTCTCGACAGCACAGCCCAGACCAGCGTTTCTCTCTGGCTCTGGCCTTGGACACCCACTGTGTGTGTTTTCACTTCAGCTCACCTAATTAATTAACGAGGCTCGATTGAGCCATTAAATGTTTCTGGATCTGATACCTTCTTGGCCGCTCTCTGTGAGAGAAACGCAGTATGTTGTTTGGACGTAAACTAAAAAGGTTTCTGCCAGCTTTTTTTTTTTGGTCATTTGCGTGACTTGAGAAAAGAATCATATTTATTAGCACTGAAGCTAATTAGTTAAAAAGTTATTTGGAACAAGCTTACAGAACGGAGGGGGTTGGCAACAGGTCTAAAAGTAATAAAATAATAATCCAAATAACGGTGGGTGCTGCCCAGCAGTCTGAGATGATGAGACAATAAATGTATCGCAGTCCTTTACGCCAAACTCTTTACTCAGGCTATACGTAGCCCCCGGGATCTACTGCCGGCCCCCTCTAACCAGCATACCGACACATTCAAAGGCACCCTCGCCCCCCACCAGGCACCTTTCACCAACACCGTGCCACACTGCACCGCACTGCGAACGCACTTTTGGCGCTTTGATCCTCGACGTCCTGAAGGACAACTGACGCTGGTGGAACGACCTTCCGCAATCGGTCAGGACCGCGGAATCACTTGCGATCTTCCGCAAGAGACTCAAAACCCACCTCTTCAGACTCCACTACCACTGAACTCTGTCCATCTAGCTAATTTGTCATCACCACTGTTTACTTGTTCTACACTATACAAAATATTTTTTATTTTTTTAAACACACTAACCTTTTCCTTCCCGGTGTTACAGGTATGGTACGCAGCTGCCTGCAATGATGTCTATCGCTGTATTACTGCACTGATCTTGTGCGCTAACTATGATTGTTCCTACCATGTATTAATGCACATCTTGTAAGTCACTCTGGATAAGAGCGTCTGCTAAATGCTTAAAATGTAAATGTAAATGTAAAATGAAGGGGGGGTGGATAAGAGCGTCTGCTAAATGCTAAATGCCCAAAATGAAGGGGGGTGCACAGACAGCAGTGTCCAAGGCGACTCCGGAGGAGAGAATGAGAGAGCAGGGGAGGTCACATCACGGAAGCCTGCTGTGCTGCGTTAAGACTAGGCCAGCGGGGGGGGGGGGAGAGTAGGGCAGTGAAAAGTGAAAAGAACACTGAGTAACTGTTATATGAGTTATAAGAATGGCGGTGCTGTAACAGACAGGCACTGCGGAACGGCATTAATTTCAAAGGGTCGCGAAAAAAAGAAAGAAAAAAAAACCCTGAAGCATGTACAGTACTCCGAGGAAAGGTGTCGACTGACAATAAACTGCCGAACGTTAGTTTCGTTTAGCGCTTGACCTCCGAGAGTCGCACGCAAGCGCGACGGTTACTGGACGCTGAACTGAAACGGAATGGCGAATAAAAAAAATCCAATACGATCGACATTATCGTGTGCCCGCGGGGCATTTACCATTCACTACAACAACAGCAGTATGTTGCACCTTAGGAGGCAGCTGTAACCAAATAGTGCGCTGGGTTTATGATTAATTAATATCAGTCAAACATTTATACACTATGAAGATGTTTAGTGAATTGGAATAGACTTTTTTTTTAAATAAAAATTGCTAATCCACGGTAAACTGTCCACCGAATGAACACTGGGTCCAAATATCAGTTAACGGCTGTGTTTTCCTGCGCGCGGCTTCTGCCAAGACAGGCAGCAGGCTGGGCTGTTCCAATGGCCCTATGTGGTCCAAAAACACTCGATGCAAACACTTCACACTTGGCGTGGAAACTGGCCAGCTCTATTCACACAAGAGGGGCCCGCCGCTCACATGTGGATCGGTGGCTTGGCCAGTGGCACACTCGGGGTGGGGGGGGTTAACTTAAAAATGGAGTTAACCTCTGCTTCTCTCTCTCAGCTACAGGCCGGCGGACCCTTCCAGAAACAACGAGGGCTCCGGTTTTACAGCTTACCTGTTCCGCAGCTGTGTTCACTTGAGGTTTCAGAAATTCGTCATGCACACGCTCTCCCCCTTCCTCCCCCCCCCCCCAGGCTAATTTAGCAAATCTAGATCACGTAGGAATTTAATTCCCAGGACCAGAAACTCGTGACAGAAACACCAGTTGCAATTAGTGACAAATGGCTTAAGAGTGAGAAGATGGAAAAAAAGGGAAGAAAAAAAAAAAAAAAAAAAAAAACTCAAGCCGCAATGAATGGCCCATCTGTTTGTGAACCCTGGGTCTGAGCGCACGGGCTTGGGAAACGTGAACGTCTTCGTGTCCGGACACGCTCAGCGCTTCCACGCTGTGACTCGGCACTGTCTGGATTGTAATCGTATTTTTTGCCACGGCGAAACAGCAGAGCCGACAGTCGCTCGGCGTATTTCCGCGAGAGGGCCGACATACTTCCCATACTCACGGGACCCCTGCGCTCGCCGCTAAGAGACGACGGCGCGAAACGCAGAACAAACTGTGGTGGAGCGCTGCGCGTATATCAAGTGACAAACGAGCGCCGCGCCCCGAGCTTGTCACTGCACCGCCGACGCGTGATAGCTGAAGATGTGCAGTGCACTAAATTAGGGAGCGCTGCAGACGGGAGGAGGAGGGGAGGGGGGTGAAGTGGGTGTATTGCAGTCGTTGCCGTCTCTCTCCGGTCCCCTGTCTGTGTGTGGCTGTTCCCCCCCGACAAGGCTGTCAGCTCCGGCACGAACGTCGCGCACGTACCGTCTAAAAACCGACGCGTGTTCAGCATCTCTTGCGCTCCCATTGGCTCTGCACCCCCAAAGCCCTCTCCCCCCCCCCAAATCGTACTGCTCGCACACACACACACACACACACACACACACACACACACACACACACACACACACACACACACACACACACACACACACACACACACACACACACACACACACACACACACGCATCGCACGCAACGCGCTCTCGCACGTATAGGCACACGCACGTGCACAGGCACACATCAGGTCCGGGCAGGGTGTCAGAGAACTGCAAAACCGTTGTCAGATACAGAGGATCGCCTGTGTACGAGGATTCTCTGCCCAAGCCCCTCTGGGCCACCCCAAACAAAATATTTGTTATTTTGTTTCTGATTTTGTCCCGTTTTTGTCCCAATGTAGTGGCCAATTATACCCTCTATTTATTTCGATTCGCCCTCCACGCACGAACCCGCCGCCTGTCTCTACGAGGCAAGCCAATTCTCAGAGGGCAGCGAACTCTGCTTCCTTCGAGACGGAATTCGCCCACCCACGTTCTGGAGATACCCCTACGCACTTCTCAGCTAGTGTGTGCCGGCTCACCCTCCCCCCCTCCTCCTTCCCCCTGGGGCGGACGGCCAAACGCCGCCCACGATCGGGGCTCCCGGCCAGGGCCGGTCTGGCACAGTCGGGTGGCAAACCGCGACCGTGACAGGCAGCTCGCACTCGTAATCGAGTGCGTTAGACCGCTGCGCCATCGGAGGCCCCAACTCTTTGTTATTTTCAACATCATCAGGAACCTTTTGATAAACATGCACCAGAATTCATAACTCTAAGATTGAATATGCCCCATCCACCATCAGAGAAAACATAAAAGTTTATCCGATGTATTATTCATGATGTTTTTGCACATCCCGGACGCTGCGCTGCGCAAATACGAAATTAGCCACGGACCCCCAAAAGACAGGAAGGAACTATTGACCCCGGCTGTCTGCTTTGATCATTTTCCCAGAGCCTCTCCCGAAATCCTGCAGTCTAATTCAGTTCAGCAGACTGCCGTCTGTGCGACGTGCAGTTGTCGGGAGCGCTGACCCACTTTCCGCTCTCGGCTTCACAGAACGCGTCTGAGTGGTGAAATCAGGTGAGCCGCCCCTGGAAGGGAGCGGAGCGGAGGGGAGGGGAGCGGAGCGGTGGTCTATCACCTGGCCCGGCCGTGATGGTCCAGCTGCCACAGCTGTCCCTGTCATGTGTCCCCGGACGACGCTCGAAATAGCCGGCGTAATCCTGTGTGCAGACAGAATGTCCTGTCTTCACGCATACTCAGACAGCTTTCTGGTCCACGCCGATAAACACAGGAAAGTAATTATTGGATTATTTTGCCTCGTTTTCTGCCAGATCTCTGCTTTGCCGCGTTTATTTCAGTAGGCGTCCTAAAAGCGAAGAGCGGCTTTTCCTCCACTCGTTTCCTGAGCTGACAGCAGGCAACGTGCCCTGAAGTGGCTTTGTTCAGATCCAGTCCAGAGTCCGTCCCAGGACAGCAACCCCCCCCACCCCAAATCAGGAGCGGGCGATGCCCTCACTAAGGACAGGGGAGGGCAAAGGATGACGCATTCTGGACTGTGCACACATGTGCTGCGTTGACATGCTGCCAGGTCTAACAAATCCCACTGTTCATTAATTTATCTCAAAAACCGGCTGGGGGGAGGTTGTGGGGATGATGGGGAGGGTTGCAAAGTCGATTCACACGCCGGGGCCATATTGAAACGCATGTAGGTCACAGTGTGGGGTGTGAACCAGGTATCTCCTCTCAGAGAGAGAGGGTGTCCCGCGCGGGTCAGCCCGGGTCAGAGGAGCTGAACCCAGTAAGACAGACGAGGTCTGAGACAGTGGCTGGAGGGAGTCTCACCCTGGTGGGGAGGAGGGAGGGAGGGAGAGAGAGATAGTGTGAGTGTGAGAGAGAGAGAGAGAGAGAGAGAGAGAGAGAGAGTGAGTGAGTGAGAGTGAGAGTATGAGAGTACAAGAGTGAGAGAGAGTGAGTGAGTGAGTCAGTGAGTGAGTGAGAGTGTGTGTGTGAGAGTGAGAGAGAGAGAGAGCGAGAGAGAGAGAGAGAGAGTGAGTGAGTGAGAGAGAGTATGAGAGTACAAGAGTGAGAGAGAGTGAGTGAGTCAGTGAGCGAGTGAGTGTGTGTGTGTGTGAGAGAGAGAGCGAGAGAGTGAGAGAGACTGAGAGAGAATGAGAGGAGAGAGATGTGAGAGGGAGAGAGAGAGTATGAGAGTAAGAGAGAGAGAGAGAGTGAGTGAGTCAGTGAGTGAGAGTGTGTGTGAGAGAGAGAGAGAGAGAGAGTGAGAGAAAGTGAGAGAGTGAGAGCAAGAGAGTGAGAGCAAGAGAAAGAGAGGAAACTGCACTTCCTTACCAAATTAGAAAAATCCAGAATTTGAGCCATAGAGAGGCTGCCATTCCTGAGGGAGGAGAGGCAATGTGTGGCTTTGGCAGCGTGGTATGTTGCCACTTGCCACAAAATGAGGGCCAATGATTAACACAGAAAAAAACAAAGTAAAGAGGATTTACAGTCCACGGCTATTTTGGTGTGCAGTGTGTTTTGTGTAGGTGGATAATTTGATTTCTTTTGTTGCTGGTTATTTTTTCATTTGTTTACAGTTAAGGTGCAATAAATGTACTGTTGTCATGCCAATAAATCCCAGAGAGATGGAGAGAGACACTGAGGGAGGGAAAAGCGTACGTCAAGCAGACGGAGAGGTAGCAGGTGCTGAGAGACAGACAGAGAACAGGAGTAGAGAGATGGGTTGAGGGAGAACGCAAGAGAGTGGAAAAAGCAGCAGACAAAAAAATGTGGAGGCAGCAAGGGTCAAGAAACGGAGGAAGACAGAGATAAAGAAGGTGAGAGTAATGGAGCAATAGAAAGCATTGTGGGACATAAAACATACGTAACCCTTTACTTGTGTTCTGTGGGAAAGACGTACAGCATATCATTTTTGCACATATCATATACAGCGCCCTCCAAAATGATTCACAACCCTTGATAAAGATGAGCAAAGAAGGCTGTGTAAAATAAACAACACAGGTAATAAGCTATATTATATTCTCAAAAATTGTACAATTATATTATTTAATACTACTACAATTGCTCAGAGAAAAAGTTATATTTCTTCCCAAAAACGATATGCATCACAATTATTCATACCTCTAATAACTATTTTAAATAAAATCCAACAAAAGTAAATCTGCATTAACATGGTACTTTTCTAAGTTCATCTCAAACTGTATTGTGGCCTCCCATGGCTTCCTGTTTCACGGGGGTATACAAATGAGGTAACACCCATGTTTGAGCGTACAGTATAGCTCATTACCTGTATTGTTTATTTTAACAGCCTTCTTTGCTCATTGTTTATCAAGGGGCGCGAATCATTTTTGAGGTTACTGTACATACACAGTACACATCACGTACAGCAAGACGTATCGCTTTTGACGCCTTTGAGGATGACGGCCCACGCTAATGAAAAAAGCATTCTGCACATTCGTATCCACCTGGGAAGGTAGTGTGTGGCTGGTAAGGTCCTACAGGAGGGAAGAAGAAGAAAAAAACGTGAAGTGACACACTCGCTCCCCTTTCACGAACACAAAGGGACGCCGGGCGATGAAGTCATGCGATCAATTTCAGCTCTGAACAGCCTCGGCGCTCGGCTGCAAGACGATAGCTGGATCCTGTCGCCTTGAATTTACTGCACGCACTTTGATGGGTGGTCCAGGATCCTAATGGTGTAATTTAAGCGAAAGGCTCACGTGCGTTAGAGCCGTCAGTGATTTCAATTCTTTTCAGGAGGAGAGTTGCGCCTCTTAACCCGCCAGCTTCGCGAGGCGCGGGGGGACAGCAGACGAGAAACGCGGTGTGGAGAAAAGGGCTTCTGGCTAGAAGAGGCTCCAGCTCGAGCCTTTTAGTATTCTTATCTATTCCCTTGTCGGTGGCTTGAAGGAACATTTCTACCCATATTCAATTTTGTATTAATGCTGTCCTTCATCTTTATTATAGTGCAAATGCCATGGTGTGCGTGTATATTTTTTTACATATACAAGAACTATTCAAGCTAAAAGGAATAAAGAAATATTTTTTCTCTGCAACTTCCTTTTCAGCTTACTGAAATGACAATCTCCCATAATGCATCTCTTTCACCATAGTGCATTTATTTTATTTTCGCCTGCCTGCCTGCCTGCAACGATGCAAAAACGATGCTGTCGTTGCCATACAAATTGTTTAGCACGTTCAGGATAACCAACCAGGGTAACCCTGCATTGCACGTGGGCTCTCCAAACTTGTAGAACATCCATTATAAGGCTAGGCTACAGTAAGTATAAATCTCTTTGCTGGCATGAAGGGCGGTGGTGATGGGTTTATTAATTTTACACGCACATACACACGCATGTGGGTTGATAAAAAAATACATTTTAGATTTCATTCATGTAATATCTACTATGACTGCAGACAAAAAGCTTTTTTTTTCTTCCCGAAAAATGGTTGAAAAAGTTATTTTGTTTAATTAGTGCAGAATTATTAATTAAACGACTATTAAAAATTCAATCTTGAAAATCAGTTGTCATTACGCATGTAGTGAAGTCACACATTTGCCATTACACACAGCATAATTAAGGTAATCTGTTAGCTATGTTATAAAAAAACAGCAGCAATGATATACTGCAAAAATTACGAGCAAGGTAGCATAGCTACCTCGATTTTAACATACATAAAATGTGCTGACTACTTATGCTATAGATTTTCATAATTTAACATATATTAACATGCATTACTTTTTTTTCTTTAGATTGAGGCCGTTTAAAAAAAAAAAAAGAAACACTCACAGCTATACATACGAGACAGAAAAGGGCCAGGTGCACTATGGGTTTTTGCCGCCGCTCCGCGATTATAATTTAGTTCGCACAAAGGCACCAGGTGCATATGAGGGGGGGGGGGGTGCGTATGAGAAGTGAGGCGGGGGTGTTCAATATGCATGTTCCAGCACTCCGCGGCACAAAGGTGTCTCGCAGTCTCCCAGCGCCCCCCCCACTCACTTGCATGCATGCACTCCACTTCCTCTTCTCCCCCTGCTCAGAGCCATCTGCATACGATTTGCTAAACGTCTCAATCTAATTACATTACCCGCTTAGCGCGAGCGTGAGCCCGGACCACAATGGCAGCGGTGACAGACGGGACAAAGCGCTTTTTTTGGGGGAAACGAGGGAGAGCGCAGCGAGGGCGAGGCGTCTGGATGCCACTGGATGCCTTTGTTTCTCTCTCTCTCTCTCTTTTCTCCCTCCCTCCCCCTCCCTCATTCTTTCTCTCTCTCTCTCGGCGCGCAGAGGCACACACACACCGTCCTCCTTGTTTACTCCTCTGTAAGACAACAGTTATTTATTCTCGAACTGCATGAACCTCCCACGCCCTCGTCGGTCAACACATCCACTGTAATTGGGCTGCAGCCCCGCTGTTGCGTACGCTCTCCGTGTGAAGGAATTCTGCGCTCCCTCCCTTCCACATGCACTACCCTTGCCCCCCTACCCGCCCACCCCCTTTGGACCACAGTCAGAATTTTGGAAATCCTTGGATAGCCATGACCAACCCCCCCCCCCCACTCCACTCCACTCCCCTCCCACCTACCCTCGTTCTGACCAAAGTCCTTCCACCTCCAGACCCGTTTCCAACCCAGGGGGAAAGACCGTAAAGCAGACTGGAAAACGCTTTGGTTCAAAACTCATGCAAGTGTTCTGTACTCCATTCAAGTGTGCATGAAGCGGAGGATGGGAGGGGCACGTCCATGTGTGTGTGTGTGTGTGGGGGGGTCTGGATAAGAATGCAAGGAAAATGAGAATACATAACATCCCTCCACCAGCGTGTCGGGAAATCCCACAGCGCTTTCAAATTTGAAACAAAATGGAGTCCTGGTGACAGGTCTCTTTTTTTTTCTTCTTTCCCCCCCACACACTCTCACGTGCATTCGGGCAGAAAATAAAAAAGAGATGTGAAAGAGAGAGAAAGAGTCCGATGTAAATTCCTCTGCAGACGGACAAAAGGGTATTGCAGGGTACTGAGTGCTTGCGTAGGAAAGGAGGAAGAAATCAGTGGTGTGTGTGTGTGTGTGGTGTGTGTGTGGACGTTTTTTGCCACGGGCTTCTTTTAAAAACTGAGATACTTAAGCTTGCTTTGGGATGACCAATTGTCAGCCACTTGGCCAGTGAGCGATTAAGAGACCCATTTAATGGAGGACCAACCTTCACCTGCCACCTGTCACCACCGCCCCATTCACCTCCAGCAAACACTGTGCTCATACCTGCTCTCTGTCGCAAACTACATGTCTCACACCAACTGTGTTCTCACCTGTGCTACACTCCCATAAAAAACACCTGAACACTGCGATCCCTTTCTTCTTCCTACAACACACAAGCATATGCACTCTGCAGACCCTCGACCCCTCTGCCTGAAAGTAGTAGTCAGATGTAGTAAAATAAGGCGCTGCGCCTCTTGGTGTGGACTGACAGCCAGCCAAACCTTAAAGCCTTAAAGAGAGAGCTGGTGGGATGTGCTTTCCTCCATATCCGACCAGACGGCAGCCACGCGGTCCACACCAAAAGGGTCAAATCCCTGAACACCTCTTCCAGATCATTTCCATCCAAACAAAATACACAAACAAAAATCATATCAATTCCAAACATTCCTACTCTATCTTAGTAAACTGTATAATCCCAATTGAATTCAGTGTTTTGTCATTTATTCACATAAATTCCAAAAGTAACTACAGAGGTTAAACATTTGAAATGAAAAAATCTGAAATGTGTGTCTGCACGTGAGAGCATTTAATGTACACAAGTATGGTAGTTGCAGTAACATTCTGTCCCTGAACAGTCCTGTAAAACTATTTCAGTTAAAGTTACTTTGGGTCTTCCGGTTTTTAAAATAACTTTTGAAATTCTGTGTTTATTATTGTGGGTTTTTAAAACCCCATTTCGGGTTTCATCGATGCTTCTGACTTAAAAGTGGGTCAAAACCGCCTCCCGCACGGTTTAGCAATTTCAATGTCCGATGCTGGCCACGGCGACCATTTTGATTTGATTTGATTTTAGATGTTCGCTGCGCACAGGAGTGGCTCTGGGGTGCTGGAGTTACGGTTGTCGGCTTGGCGAGTGCCGTCTCGGAGGAGACGATACTTCGCCTTCGTCGCCGCCGGTCACAGGGCTACAGCACCGAACTATGAGGGAGGGATTGACCTGAAGAAATTGCGGGAATAATTGGCTACCAAATTGGGAGAAAAACGGGAGAAAATCTGAAACCATTTTAAGTGAGTCAAAACCAGTGCACGGAATAACATAAGTTAAACGCAGTGAATGTGTGCAAGCAGAACAAGCAGAGTGTTAAATGGTTAAATGGCAGAGATGTACAGAGGGGGTCACTTCAACATCGAACTAATAGAGATGCATTCCTGATAAAATCATTCTGTGAGATGTAACACATTTCTTTCATCATTCAGTCAACATTTAATGAACAAAAAAACATGAACGCAGCAGCGTCAGAATAGGACGTGGGCAAGTTTAACACCCGTTTGGTTGTATTTTTGCTCATACTCATAACTGGAGATTTTGTTTTCAAACCATATTTTAATTATACTTTATTTGAAAGATTTTTTTTTTTTCTATTCTATAATACAAATGGTATTTGGTCTTCATCCATGTCCTCATGTCCGTCGGTCTGTGTGTGTGTGTGTGCAAGCTAATGGAAATCTCACATAACAAGACTATAGACTTGTTAGAAGCGCCAATTGACCAAACAAAATCAAAACTATTTCTATTTAGTTCAAAGCTAGTATCAATCAGCAACTCGTGTTTACAATTATATTGTTTGACTCAATTGATTTGATTTTTATTTGACACAATTGATTTGCTTCATATATATGTGCATTATAGCGAATCAGCGCTAAAAGGGGAGGAGTTCAACAGAGTAGGCCTATACCTGTCTTTATTGTCCTTCAGCAGGGTAGCCAGCTAAAGTCATACATAATTAACCTGAGTGGATAATATTCCTCTTTAACCTTTCATCTCCAATTGAATACATAACATCCTTTACATTCATTAATTTCACTAGCTTGGTGTACTATTCATTAGCTACAAGCTAGCTGCTAGGTACATTGGCTAGCTAGCAAGCTCAGCTACAATAAGGAATTCTTGAAGATACCTCACAAACAGCCTAATTAAGAACTTCATCTATATACTGTAGCCTAGATAGGCAAACAGTTAGCTAGCTAACATTTAAATGCTAGCGAGACATAGCGGTGAAAGAGCCAGTTCGGTTTAGCTAGCAAAGTAGCTTGAGTGCAGGTGCAGGTAACTCCACTTGGGGCTGTTACCAAGGAGAATCTCAACTGCTGCCCCATAGCCCTGACAAATAAGCTGGACTGGGTTCCACACTGACACTTATTGAGACTGTGGGGGGGCAGTGCGGCTTGGATATTGGGGGTGATGCATGTCTCCAGCCAATATACTGGCAATATATATATGTCTCCAGAGTTAAAAGGAATGTTTATTTGTGTGTTTTTATTGTGGGAGAGCTGATTCATTAATGCATAATTATGTAAGCTGTAATTATTTTTACAGGGAAAGTGCACGCAAGTTCTCTACCCGGGTTCGGTTTTAGCGAGCGAAGCAGCTTGAAGACGGCTGCCTCGGCTACTTCCTCCGTTGTTTTTTTTGAGAGCATCTCTCAACCAAGTGGGGGGTGTTGCTCGCGGAGCCATCAAAAGAAAGCGGCCATCAGCCTCCAGTCATTCTCCGTCAGCGCGCGACACAATATTACAAACCGACGCTTTACAAATTAAGCTATCGGATGCACGCCTTTGAGACGCGTGTGAGTCAGAGGTGTTTCGTTTACGAAGAGAACAGCGCACACGCAACATTACAAGCAGATTGTGATGGTGTCATGAGGAAAAAGCTTGCGTGACAGATGGTGGAAGACAAGAGTAAACAGAGGGTCACGTATAGAGGCTCGGCATATACACTTGCGTAAAGGCCTTCTTAAAGGAAACAGAAGGAAAACCGACAATGCGATCGCTCCTTCACTCCTTATGTAGGTAGAAAGGGAGCATGACCTCCCTCAGATTCTTGGCAGCTTGGCGTGCAGACGAGCCTATGTAACCACTCGTTGCATGCGCATGTAATGAATATTCATAATGGCGAATGATACGAGGACTCTCGTTCCTCGGTGCCTTTATGCTCAGACCTCTGTGGATTCATTGTGTACACCCGACGGCTTCTTTAGACTGGTGCCAGACAATTTTTGTAAGATCTAAATGAAATGATTGGAGTGGATCATTAAACGTTTTTGACAGCATGTCAGAAAGAGGGAATGTCTGTTGGCTGAGTGCTGAAACCGTTTGGGTAATGATGCATCTTTCTTTGATTGTTACGATTGTCTTTAAAGTACATTTTGATGCATTAGCCAGTATCTTTCCGAGAGTAGGCTCCTTTATGATGAAAAAAAAAAAGATTGTATAAAATAAACTATATAAGTAAAGAGGTATATTTTATACAAAGAAAATCTGAAAATTATATTCTTTAATAATATTGCATTGGCACGAAGCACAATCGAACGGTTCAGAAATTATAATTTTTTTCCCAGGAAGATGAAGAATCACAAATATTCACACCCCTGTTATCAGTACTTTGTGGTTCCTCCCTTGGCCATTATAACAGCAAGTAGTCACCTTCTGTAGTGTCATATGAGGTTATGGAACTTCTTGGAGGGGATCCTCAACCATTCATCCATGCAGAATTGTTTAGTTCCTTCAGATTCTTTTTTGAGTTCAAAACACAAATGTTCAGTTGGATTCAGATCTGGAGACTAAGATGGCCACATCAGGACATTGAACGTGTGCTCTGTCAACCATTTCTTAGTTTCTTTGGACGCATGTTTGCGATCGTTGTCTTGTTGGAAGGTCCACCTGTGGCCAAGGTGTAGCTTCCTGGCAGAGGGAACAAGGTTTTTGGACAAAATGTCTTGGTACATGCTGGAGTTTATCATCCCCAGGCCTGTGGATGCAAAACAACCCCAAAGCATTAAAGATCCACCACCGTGTTTAACTGTAGGCATGAGGTTATTTTCAACATTACTTAAATTTGGACGCCAAACATAATGCTGATGTGTATGTCCAAAAAGCTTGATTCAGCCACATGACATGGTTCCAATTGTAGTTCAGATGTAGTTTGACAAATTCAAGATGCCTTTTTCGTTGAATTGTCTTCAAAAGAGGCTTCCTTCTTGCAACTCTGCCATAAAGGCCATTGTCAGGTAGGCCTCGTCGAATGGTAGCTTTAGACACCTTGAAACCCCAATACACCAGGTTGTTTTGGAGATCTTGTACTGTGCCACTTGGACTTTTTGCCTCTCAAACCATCTGTCTCACTACACATGGGGACAAAATAGAATTGCGTCCTCTCCCTGGCAGATTAGTGGCCAGGGTGTGTGTTCCCTCCTTTTTATACCCTAGGGAAACAGGATACCATTGTAGGTCACTGTATAGTTCCATAACATTCCAATGAACTTCAAATAAATTGTACATTTATGAAGATTTGTTTTTGTTGGATTAAATTTAAAACAGTTAGGGGTATGAATAATTGTGATCCAGATGTTTTATGGAAAAAATGTAATAAAACAAAAGTTTTTCTGATTAATTGGATTAGTAATGTAGGTTTGGAATTTTCTGCATTTTTTTGCATAAAATATACCTCATTACTTATATAGTTTATTTTATACGATCTCTTTTGTTCATCTTTATCAAGGGTGTGAATAAAAACGAAGCCTACTGTAAAAGGTGTTTAGCCATTCATTTAATTTCTGAAGAGATTATCTGACAGATTATCTGACAGGTCTTCCCAATACACAAAAATGCCATCATCCAGCAGGTACTTTTTGTTCCAAACAATTTGTGAAACATGATTTTCCTTCTGTCCTTGTACATTGACAACTCAAGAATGGATCGACACCAGAGGTAAACATCGTTTGTGTGGGTGAGGACTGCAGTAGCTAAAATAAAATAAGAGTGGCAGAGGCAGAGGCACGACTTCTCGTATCATCTCCCTCTCAGACGGAGAAGAGAGAGAGGGCAAGTGCACCTCTCCGCCTGGACTCACATGAGTGGAGAGGTGGCTTCTTAATTCAGGAGATGTCATGGGTGGGAAAGAAAGAAAAAAGAAGAAATAATAAATGGAAGGAATGATGGGGAACACATAGAGGAGATAGGCAGTGTGAAGCACAGAGCCACCGGTGCAGTTTACTCAGTGGCAGCAATCTGTAAACATGATCTCAAAAATAAAGCCGTGTCAGGTCCTCTCGTGGAATGACTTTTGTAAAAAGAAAAAAAACCTATCCATTTAAGAATTCACACTTAGAGATACATTGAAGGTTTGGGTGACCACAGTGAAAAAAACAGGGAGAATAATAATGCTTACGTTTCCATACTGCTTGATAATCTGTTTTATGCTCTACTGTTATTATCTAAAATAAGATTTTTTTATGTGTGTAGGTGCACATGTGTGTGTGTGTGTGTGTGTGTGTGTGTGTGTGTGTGTGTGTGTGTGTGTGTCTGGTGCACAGGAATCGAGGTGCGATACGGGGTGCGGGGTAGAGGATATTTCTTAACTCCAGACAGCCACCCAGTCAGTCCTAGAGGTCAGAGGTCATGGGAAAACTAGGGAACAAAAGAGCACTTGTACTGAATAAGGGAGGGTCCTGGAAAAGAAAGAGAAGAAGAGAACACAGAGTGTGTGTGTGTGTATGTGTGTGTGTGTGTGTGTGTGTGTGTGTGTGTGGGGTGGAGGGGTAAAGGGGGGAGAGGGGCTTAGCCTCAACAAAACGACCAAAAGCAAAGCAGCTCCAGAGACACCCAATATCGCCCAAGCTTCTGGAGGCCCTCATAAGAGTGCGGCCAGGGCTCCCCTCATCCCTCCGCCTCATCGCCTCCTTTAGAGACTCTATCGACTGATACAAGCCCCCCCAGTATTGTTTGCGCACTGACTTTCAGACAGGACAAAGCTCTGCCATTACAAAGTCATGCCTTACAAAGTGTCTCGGTCTTGTTCGGCAAGGAAATGTAAAAGGCCAAATGCACTCTTAATTAACTTGACCCTCCTAATTAAAGGACAGACAGGCCGACCTTTAATGGGAACCTTCTGGGCAGCGCACCTGCAGCTTTTCGTCAGTATGTGTTTCTGAGCCGCGCCAGCATTGATGGAATATCAAACATGTTCACGTGGTTTAATGTTTAAAAGGTGTATTTGTAATGGGCCAAAATATTGTAGCCTACAACTGCAGAGATGGCAGCACTTGGAAAATAAAAACCCTAACACCAAATGCCAAGGCACCACCGCCGCATAATAATAATAATAATAACCCCTCATTTATATAGCACTTTTCATTGCAAAGTGGTCTCAAAGTGCTTAACAGAAAAGAAAAAGAAAAGAAAAACTGAAAACAAAGCAAAACTAAAATTTATTCAAATTAATATAATTTAAAAAGCTGTGTATGTATGTGTGTGCGTGCACATATGCACGCCAAACTCAGCCATAAAATTTGGTGAATAAGTATGTTTTGAGTCTGGATTTAAAAACATTAGTGGAATCAGCCTCCCTAATAGAAATGGGGAGGCTATTCCATAGAAAAGGAGCTCTAAAATAACACTACCTGCTTTATCAAACCAAAGTACAAAAGCAAGTACCATATCTCCTACACCCACAATCAATATCTAATCAACACAGCTGAAAGGTTCTACCTATATGCTTCTTAACTTTAAAAAAAGCAACTTGTTCATTTTGAATTTTTCCTCGTTGATATTAAAGACGTTCCAGCTTAGGTATTGGCACATAGTTTTGCCACGTCGCTAGTCAAGCTTCGTAAATGTCTGCAAAATTAAAACAAGCAACATTTTCAAAACAATAGTTTACAATAAATTAAGCAGTTTGAGACATCACGCGGATTTCGTTTCAGGTTTTTTTAATCGAAACCAGTACAATTGAAAACAAACTATTGTTATTGCTTTCAAGTTAAGAAGCCAAATGAACACTTTGCCTGCAGTTAATTTCTCAGGAGGTACTTTCCACCAAATATTAACGAGTGAGGTGTTATTGTCAAGACCTATATTTCTACAGTTCATCTACAGTACAGTAACAAAGGCTTCTGGGTCATTTATTCAGCTACTGAACTCGATCGCCGTTTAATCTGTTGGCTTCTACCTGCCTTCCCAGGTTACACACAGTCTGAAAGTAGCTCGAGGCTAGCAAAGGTACAAGAGAACGGATTCAGTTTTTTAGGATACAGGGGCAGGATGAAACGCATACGTGCAAGACTGATTACTAATTTCAGCATTCGCAATAGAAAGAGTTTTGACAGATTTTCTTTTTCAATTAAATGATCGTGTTACTTCCCATTGCTGCCATCTGTTGCAGTTCTTCACAGAACAACATCTCTGTGAAAACTATCGCCTTTGTCCTACGTAGGCCTACATATTGTCAAGCTACTTCGATTTCTTTAAAAGCAACTTCCTCAATGGCCCCCTAATATGATCTCAAATTGAGCTCTCAAATTAATTTGTGAGAAGCATCGCTGCATGGCTATTGGGTGGTATGTCCAGCTAAATCGCTCTGGTCTGGAATCAAATAATGACCCAACCTACTCGAGAAGTACAGGGCTCACCACAAAGGCTGTGCAGCTGTGATGGTACCCGGTCTATCGACGAGAAGTGCTTCGGAGAACATGCACGCTAGACCGCGCTCTCCCAAATTTGGAGAAGGAAGGTATAGCAATGGAAGGGGCTCTTCCAAATTTGGAGAAGGAAGGTTCTATAGTGTTACAATGGAAGATGTCTATTGCTGTATTACTGCACTGATCTTGTGCGCTAACTATGATTGTTCTTACCTTGTATTAATGCACATCTTGGGTGATTGGTAAAAATGTAAAATGAATTCGCAAATTGGGAGAAAAATCAAATTTAAATCTCCCAATTCCCAAAATTGTGGAGGGTCACGCATCCTGTTGAGGCACTTGTGTTGAGTGGCAGTGAGGCACCCTGTAGCCCAGAGTGAATCCGGACAACACCAGTGAAGGCTGTGGCTGGGAGTGCCACAGGGTGACACGTAGCCGGCTATAGTATCCCCCAGCTGTGGCAGCTCAGCTGCTGGGCTGCGGAGTGAAAGTAAGTGGCGGCTGATGCCACGTGTTTTGGAGGTCGCACATAGCGGTTGAGGGAATTGACAGAGGGCGGTGGAACAATGGGGCGAGCGACCAGTTGTGATCAGAGATTCAAAATTCGGAAGAAAAAATGAAAATGGGGGGGGGATGAGGGAAATGAGAAAGAAAGTGTCTCTGCTCTTATCTCACGATCAGTGAGATAATTTAAAGATAATAATTGAAAATGAGAGGGAAATGACCGCCCATGGATTGTTTCTTGTTTTCAACCTGACTGTTAACGTTGCTAATTTGACCATGTGTTAACATGAAGGGCTCTAGTTTGGGGAGGACGGTAGGGAAAACGCACCTGGACGGTAGTGTCATTGGTAGTTTCGCCCGTTGCAAACGGAGTATTCCTCACCTCCACCCAGTTTGGTAGTTTCATGGTCGGAAATAAAGGCATTCGTGTCAAGATGGGTTGGCAGCGCCAATGGGAGGGGGTGAGTGTTTCTTGCCTGATGATTCACTTGCATTTTCGTCCACCCAGACCACCTCTTAACTCAAACGCTGGTGTTATGTGCTAGTTTGACGGTGTCATAAATCCCCCATCACCCTCTGAGGAAAATCGTTCACTCAACAACTATTTGAACCTGCATTCAATCAAGCGCGGTGCATTTAAGCATAGCACTTGTAAGGAGTGGTTCAATGGACCTGAATGTCTTTACGCCCATCAAAATGTGCATGTAACAATTTTATGTAAAATATTACATTTTCACTACAATGAAACGGAATAGATAAATGGACGGCGTATCGTGCGCCAATGCCCTGGGCGCACACATGCCGATTGGGAGACTGATCACACGGGAGAGGAGGTGCCGTCACACGTGCATCAATGAAACGCGGTCGAAGTTGGGAATGGCCCACGGATTATGTTGCTTACATAGCCTGGCAAACGTAAAAATGTACACAATTACAAACATGTTATTTTATACGCAGCTTCGATGACACTGCACGACCCAAAGCAATGTGTGCTGGGACTCCCTCTTCCTGCTCTGGTTGAGGAGCCTCTCATAACTCGGTGCTTGCTCTTCTTCAGACCTGACGACATCGCCAGGTCTCTGTCGCATTCACACACTGGTATCAAAGGGGGAAAAAGCGGCCGATCTGATTGGGCATAATGAAACCAAACACTCACCACGCCCGCAGGTCATTTTATTCTTCCTAAACCAACCTATTGTACGACTGTGCTGCCGGTGTGCTACCGATGAACAATACAAATTATATTACGTAACTTAACGAAACTTGATTTTCTCTGCTTAATTTTCTCACGACAATAGGGTGTTTGAGGAGTGCGCAGCTTAGCCTAGCCAGTGTTCGGTTGGAGTGGGGGGAATCTTTGATTTGATTAGATTTTTTATGTTTTGTTTCAGTTTTTCCCCATTTTTCTCCCAATTCAGTGGCCAATTACACCATCTATTTATTTCGATCCGCGCCCCCCACAAACTCACCGCCCATCCTCTGGGTCAAGCCAATTCCTCGAGGCCAGCGAAGATCCGCCTCCTCCGAAAGGGTGTTTCTGGGGACACCCTTTGCGCTTCCCGGCGAGTTCGTCCCGGCTCACCCCCCCGGAGCGGACAGCCAAATGCTGCCCCCGACCGGGGCTCCCGGTCAGGGCCAGTCCGGCACAGTTGGGTTTTGAACCGCGACCGCAATAGGCAGCTCACACTCGCCAAGCAGCAGTCAATGCAAGTGTGTTAGACCGCTGCACTATCCACAAACAAACCTTTTGTTTGTCAGTGATTGTCAGTGATTTAGGCTGTTGTGACTAACAGACCTCAAATGAACATTGGTTCATTGTCGGCTTTGATTGTGAAAACTAAATATGCAACTCACTGAGGGCCAGATTTACTAAGATAGCCGCAGCGCAAAGACGGTTGCAATTTTGTTGTGGCTATTTTGCGGTCGCAGATAGCCACACATTAACGAGACCAGAGCAACACAGAGCAACAACAATTGTGATTATTTGTTTTGCATCGCTGGGACAATGACTAGCACCCCGGAAAGCGCAATACATTTTACATTTTCATTTGACATTTTAAGCATTTAGCAGACGCTCTTATCCAGAGCAACTTACAAGATGTGCATTAATACATGGTGAAATACCTAGGCCATATCAGCACTCATAAAATACCACCTTGTTTCAAGAGTTCTTGAAATTCTCTCGCAGAGGAGAGCCGCAATTAAGGCATGCTTAAAATGATGCTAGTAAATCAGACGGAATACTTAATCGACCTTATTTACAAAATCTCCACCCTGTGTTAGCGTGTTCACCCCAGGTATACATACGCATTAACAGAATTAACTATTCATCTAAAGGAATGTGATGAAAAAGTGACTTAACCCACGCAAATGACATCCTAATAGCGATTTCACTCGTTGCGACCGTTTAGTAAATCCGACGTAGATATTGCGACCTTGCAGCGACTGCTTTTGCATTGGAAAAGCAGTCGCAATCCTTTAGTAAACCTGGCCCTGAGTGTCTGTTCTTTCCTTACATACACATTCCAACACCTCATAATCACCTGGTCTCGGTGGCATTCATTTGATGACAAATATCTCTTGATGATAAATTACTTGTCAAGATCACTATATTTCGCCTGTGACATATGCAATACAATTTCACACACTGTATAATTCATATACAGCCATATTACGGAGGTATAGAGTCATATTCGAGGCATGACAGCAGTGTCTGATCTGGGATTCAAGCCCCTGGCACACTAGTGTAGAGTGCAGGGCCTTAGCCATTAAGCCACAGGTAGCGTAGAATTGCAGTTTCACCTGAGCTCCATCCTGGTGGGGGAAAAAAAATAGTCCACAATGGAGTTCCTTCTGTCCATCTTTGGTTAGCAATACTTCCTGCTCATTGCACCTGTGGGAGATTCAAGAACAAGAAATAAAAAAATCACTGCATCAGTCAACTAGTAGTAGAGGTGGTGATTTTCCATATGCAGCTATTGATCAAAGTCATAGAAGAGTGACCCTTGACCCCGGCCCCCCCGCCCCTCCCCTGAATCGCCTATGACCTCTTGCGTCAGACTGCCGTGGTTAAGGTAGGGAGTCTGGACACAATGGCCCCACGGTCTCCTCTTGGAATACGAAGCGCTGCGCATACCTGTACATCTGGAGATTTAACTAAAGCCAGGTTTGTGGACAGAAGAGGAGAACATGCTGGAGGGCCAGGAGTGG
>JAINUG010000068.1:1049178-1101678 GCA_029706075.1 Aldrovandia affinis | reverse complement strand
TTCGTTTTATTTGACAAAAAAAAAAAAATGGATGTACACAATGCGAACATACTTTGATACATGAAATCACATTAATGTACACCGCAAATTATTGAGGATGACACAAAAAAGTTAGGGGCTAGGGCAGGGGTCGGCAACCCATAACACTCAAAGAGCCATTTGGACCCGGTTTCCAATTTTGCGCCCGACTCAATTGGATACTTATTATTTATTTTCCCAAGCCACGCGGAGCCGCAACATAAGGCTGAAAGAGCCGCATGCGGCTCCGGAGCCGCATGTTGCCGACCCCTGGGCTAGGGTTAGGGTTATTTCCACTGTTGTCTTCTATATAGCGGCAAGCAGAAAAAGTCGAGCATGATCAACATGCCGTTCAACACTCCATAAAATACTGTATAATAAATACATCTCATAACAATCTATCACGTCATTCAGAAGTGTTATAAAAACAGCACTTATTTCCCTTGATGGAGCAAAAAACCTCCCTTCCTTACCGGTATTAAATGACATATTCATTAAACTTGACTTATAGGCCAAAGTTTCACCATTCTCTTTAAACTACTCTCCACCTGAATAAATTCAAATTTAATTGAATGCCCTTCTTAATGTAGGCAGGAGACGGACTGTGGCGCTTCGAGGGCGATGCCACACTCGTCTGAATGAATGGCTGTGCCTTTCGCCGCGACTAGTCACAAATATTTAACGCTGTGCGACACTGGCTCTGCAATGTTACGCCATAGATCTGCGTAGTCGCCCCCTTCAAGGGTCTCTAACAATAATTCAGTAATCAATCGATCATATAATGAATTAAAGGGTTACCAGGAACACTAAAACAGTATTGACTCCATATGCTAAATATTTGATGTAAAAAAACAAATTTAAAAAAAAAAGGTTTAGAATCCACCAGGTCGCGCCAGTTTCATCTCTGGCCGGGAGTGCCACTAGGGGGCGGCAATTAGCTGTCCGCCCCAGGGAGGGGGAAGGGATAAAAGCTGGATAAGCTCGCTGCATATATGAGTGGTCCTGTGTGTTACGGTGACAGGCTTTGGCTTAGGAGGGTGCCGGCTCGGAGGAGGCGGTGCAGCGCTCACTACCGGTTTCTGAACTACACTACAGCAGTAGAGTTCTCATACGAGGGAGGGGATAATATATATGAAAAGGAGTGGGTATAATTGGATACTAAATTGGGAGAAAAAATGGGAATAAACAGCTAAAATAGATAATCCCCAAAAAAAAAATGAGGTCAGCTGACTACCTGAATTAGAATGACCAGTTTTCCATCAATTTTTTTCTCCCCTGATTATTCCAAGATGACAATGCCACGCCCTCAAATCAACCATCATTTTCAAACTACTGGCTTATTTGAGTTTCCGTGTTCAGGCCTGAGTGTCTGGATGTCCCCAACCACAAAGCTAAAGGCGGTCAAAAAATATTAGGTTGACTTTTTTTTGTGTGATAAAAAAAAGACCACAGACACTAAACTAAGGCTTATTTGCTCAGGCCTGAGTGTCTGGATGGTGTTCACACTCAAAATTAGAAGTGTATGGTTTACTAACATGAAGTGTATAATAACAATAATAATGTATAATATGTTTATTACTACACTTTGCCAGGAGCAAATATTAGTGTAACCTGTACCAGTTCCTATTCCAAGGAGTGGCTTCCAATTGCAATCCAATTTGACCTGCTACAACTCTATTCTGAAGTAGTTATCGTCACTCCCAATACTTCCTCAAAAATGTACATTACATGACATTATAGGCATTTAGCAGACACTCTTATCCAGAGCGACTTCCAGTTTACATTTCTTTACAATCCATTTACACAGCTGGATATTAACTGAAGCAATTCAGGTTAAGTACCTTGCTCAAGAGTACAACAGCAGTGTCCCACCTGGGGATTGAACCCAGTTCCCTAACCATTACACCACACTGCCTGCCTACGTACATAGCACTAAATATGACTTTTCCAGTCTATTGCTACGAGGGCACTGGCACCAGTAACCTCGAACTGGGAGAAGGATCTTGCCACTTGTGCAGTGCAGCAATTTGTTTTTAATGATGAAATGCTGCTGCCTTCCAGTGTCTTTCTAGACCTTTCCTCTATAGAAAAGAGACACCTTCCCCAGGTGATGAATGTGATGGCACTCTTGAGGAAAGGTTTGATTGGTTTATATTGTCAGGAAGTGTTTAATGATCCTATCACTGCAGGGAAGACTGGACTCAATCGTCTGGATTGAATTAACATTTGTCCTTGACATTTGCCTGCAAATAAACACAGTTTGATGAGTTTAGCCATCACCGAAAAGACACAAACACTCACATTAATTTGTAAGTCTAAGTTAAGGACAAATATTAATGGATCCAGGCCACTGGAGCAGCATGTTCTATGCCAGATGGAGTGACATCTAAATGCAACAGTATGCAATATGTTTATATACTAATTGTCGGGGTATTTTTGCCTTTGATAGCGTAATTATAAGCAGTCTTAGTAAATTGGTCGTTAATGTGTCGCTATTTACCACCGCAAAATAGACACAACAATATAGCGATTGTCTTTGCGCTGTGACTATTTTAGTCAATCTCAGCCCTCAGTGAGCACAGACTGGCCATACAGACCAGCTGTCTTGCTAAAATATTAAATTGCTCAATTTGGACTTTGATTGGCTTGAATTCCTTGACAAGTGAAAAACCGTCTCCCAATTAACTTCTGTTTCTCTGCTGTTTCAGACCTGTGATTTAGCAACTAGCTCCATAATTATATTTTCATTAATCATATTCCATAAATTCCATAATACAGAAGATGGTATCGTTTAAAAAAAAAAAAAAAAAAGGAGTTGTTCCAGTCCTATGAAGGACTGGAACAAAAAACAGCTACTTGAATAGATCATTATGTGAACACTGAGATAGATTAGCCAGATATCAAATGACTACAACACACAAACGTTTTTAAAATGAAGTTTTTTTTCCCTCATTTTCTCAAAAAAGCTTTGAAGATTTATTTATTTATTTTTTGTATTTGAACTAATTGTAAGCATACAACTGGCTGTCTAAATGCTCAACGTTTGTATTGTTGACTGTACTCTTGTTTGTGGGTAAATTCGGGTGCACTTAATCAAAATCAAATTAAATAATGTTTGTCATTTTACACCTCTGTTTACACTACACTGTTTACAGAAACAACAAGATATCTCTTGCCGTGGCACAATATAATTGTTATAAGTATAATAAAAAAAGTATAATAAAAATTGGTTCTAATTTTGTTTCCGTATTGTTTAGTGGGTGTTATTTTCTGATGATTAGCTGAAGGTCGGGCAAACTAATTTCTGTAACCTTGGAAACGACAAAGAGCAACCGTAATTGTCACAGGAAACAGTTGTCACTCCTTTAAAAGGGCTATTATTTTTCCAAATGTCGATTACGTCATCTGACCGTCATGCACAAAGAAAGACATATACCGTATGTCTCATTCTCTTTTATTTTTCATTGTGAATTCCTGTGAAATTCTAACAAATTGTGTGATACCCCACCATTTGAAAGATCGACTGCAGCAATAGTGGGATCTAAATATTCCTCCATCCAAAACTTCCAGAGGCACTTTGGATGTTGCTATGGACAGATCACTCCCTGTATTGACATGGTTTCAGGCTACTTTTCCAGACTGCACTGTATATGTTAACTGGGTGCACTTTCCTCCCCCCCATCTATCTTATGGTAGTAACGGCAATTCTTATTTAGCCAGGTTACCAGGTTTTGGTCACAGGAATGTGCCAAAATTTCAGAATATCAATATTTTATCAATATATTCTCAATATTTGCATAGTTACAAAACATTATACGATATCTGGAGCTTTACAGTGCACGTGACAAAGATTATCTTTTATGTATGAGCAATTCATTTTTAGGAATTATCATTTTTTGTTTACTATTTCTTTGTGTGTGCTATTTCTTTATTTTGGGGAAAATATGAAAGCCAGATGATTTTGATGGATAATTTCAGTGTATCTTGTCTTGAGAGCCTGAATTTGAATAATGCTCTATATATTTTTATTCATGGGAGATGAAAAATGTTGGTGACAATCCAGAAACACCAGGAAACTGATATTATGAAAATCCTGGAATAGATAGATATAAAGTAAAAAAATATGGGGCATGAAAAATGTTCAGTAAATTTGGACATTCTTCTTCACTTTTATTTCCACCCATCCAAAGTCAAAATGGGCCCCAACCACATACAGCTTCTTCAGACATCAATTCAGACATCAAAACAATAAAAGAGCTGGTACTGCTGGCTCTCACTCAGACTGTTGTCGACATCACACTCAGCGCCTACACATGTTTGACATAAACACAGAACCGTCTTGTGGAGATGAAAATGGCTACATTCCAAACATTTTACGCGGAAATGTCACTTTCAAGTTGAGCACCATTACAAATACTACTTCAGGGAGCGATCGAGCAGACAGCGTCAAAAGCCATATGGAAACATTACGTTAAACATAATCCAGAGCAGATACCAACAGTAGCTTCTTCCAAGAAATACAGGAGGTCAGACAACCCATTCGGTTTTTAGGATGACGGAAATGCGATGTAATTGACTAGGCACTGGATTAATGGACTCACTCTAAATGACTCAATCCATTAACAGATATGAAGCATATTAGGATTATATATTACAGATCACGATTATATCACCATATCATCTGCCAGTCTCTGCTGCCAGTATGCGAGAGAGAAACAACGTTTCTTGTTAACCTAAATATATGAATAGTACAAAATAATAAACTGCCTATGGGAAGTTTAAAAAATAAAATGTAAAAAAAGTAATACAACAGAAACGGAAAGATTGTAAACCATGTATAAAACTTGAACAAAGACGGATCAAAGGGCGAATGTTCTTAATGACCTGTCACATTACCGCAACCCTCCGTTGGAACGAGGCATTGTAAAACCGCGTCGACCCCCACCCCCCCCGTCCTGCAGTCTGCTGCTCGAGACTGGAGTGGAGATTTCATTTGCAATAAAAGCGGCGCGGGTCAAGCCGTCCTCCTATTTCAGTTTGATTGGACGGTTTTACGGAGGAGCAGAACCCTTGCAGGGGATGCAGAGACATCTCTCCACCAGATTCAATTAGGCCCTGCAGTCAATGGATCTTGGTTGGGAGAGGGGAGGGGGGGGTTGGGGGAGGAACACATGGTGGAAAAGGGAGTTCAGGCTAAATCAGGACAAGTGGAGCGGATATTAAATATCCCCTGGCAGGCCCTGGCGTAAACCCGGTGCCCCAGCTTTAAACTGTCTGTTGCTGAGACAGTCTGAAACCGGAGCCCCCCCCTCAAACTCCTGGTGTATTTATAAGTGCGGCTCGCTCCTGGTAAATTTAACCAGGGATTCTGCGTATGCGAGAGAGAATACCTCGGCGTGCACTGGCCGTGGGACTGCGCGGGACACCTCATTTGTCACTGTCCGTCACATACTCACGTAGGGCCAATTCTTTTTTTTGGGGGGAGGGGTTTCTTTTTACCGCTTAAAAAAAAATTGCGAACGAAAACCCATGACTCATATGTGAGGGCGTGTGTCTTTCATCACCTCTATCGAGAAGCTGCAATTCCAGTAGTCACTGCATTCATTTATTCGTTCATTCATTCAGTAATTCATTCATTTCAGATGTCCTACAGAAGTGTCAACAGACATTTTCACAGTTGAAAGCAGTAGCCTACTTACAAATCAATCAGTATGATTACGTGTGGGTGTGTGCAGCACCAACTGCTGACTAGTCTACTGCACTGCAATACGCACCTCATTTGTGGTAAGCGAACGATTACTTGAGATCGTAACGCGGCGATTGCTTAATAAGCAGCTTCCATCGACCTCTTGGTGTTGGAGGACGGAACTGCATGCCCTTACTGATTAGATCTCCAAAACCCCCATAGTGATGCAGCTGTGTCATAAGATAAGATAAGATAAGATAGCCTTTATTAATCCCGGGGGATTTGGTTTGTCACAGCAGCAATGATACAGTGAAAGAACACACAAGACATACAGGACATCACAGTATACTGAATAATAAATACAAGATAAATATATTTTAAAAACCAGAGTAAAAACCTAGCAGCTATACAGACATACAGAACATCATAGTATATTGAAATACCAGATGCTAAAATACAAGAATTAAAAAAGAAACAACCTAGCAGCGATCATACTGGAGGTAATGTGTTTTCCTTGGCGATTGAATTATGCGAACAGCCTCGTCTTATGCGCTTCCGCTCGTAATCGCCCTCTGTGTCTGCTCCCGTCTGAGCTGCGCATCAACATTGCCACCGCGTCTGGGGGGCGTCCTCTCTCGGCCTACGCTCCGTTACGCGAACGCGTTAAGCGGACGACGACAACGTGGACGGACGAACCAGGAAGTTTTCATTGGCGTATGCCTTCAATGTGTAGACCAGGGGTGCCCAAGTTCGGTCCTGGAGATCTACTGGGTGTGCTGGCTTTTGTTCCAGCCCTTCACTAACACACCTGATCTGAACATTCATTGTCTTGACAAGCAGTTGATGAATGAATTCAGGTGTGTTAGTGAAGGGATTAATGGATTCAGGTGTGTTAGTGAAGGGCTGGAACAAAAGCCAGCACACCCAGTAGATCTCCAGGAACGAACTTGGGCACCCCTGGTGTAGACGGTACCTCAATGAAAGGTCTTTGCACTTTTTGTTGCATTGCTGAAAGAAACATTGCCAAAAAAGAGCGCGCTAAACGTCCTGTGCCTCTGGAGGCGGTTATTGGTTGGGAGCAGGAGCGTACTTGTTCGGTCTCTTTCGGTGTTTTCCGCGATCGTGGGGCTGGCTTGCCCACGGAGTAACGTAAATAAGTATGCGCGCACACAAAACAAAAGTCTGACATTCATGAGCCCTTCTCAGTCGCAATGTATTAAAACAGCTGTCACGCAGGGGTGGTGCGAGGAGCATTGAATAAGACTAGGGACAGTCACCCCTAGGGAGATTATACAGAAAAGGAAATCTATCCACCATCTTGAATGTGAGTTCACACTTCCACTGACAGACTGATAAGAGTACATTTCCCGGCACAGCAGAGGAAGTTAAACGGCCTCAGCGATGTCAAAGCTGGTAGGGCAGGGACACCTCCATGCAGACACTGGCTATCCAGGGGCCACATGTGGCCACGATAAAACCAAAGTGTGCGAGAGCATCGTCAAACGTCCAATGAAATAAAAAGGGACATAAAAGCCATGAAAAGGGTCGTTCCCAGTTAATCACATCCAGACCACGTCATTTTAAACACCCTTCCACGTCCTCGCAGTGGGAGCGCGTGGCAGAAGCAACGTTTCATCCGCGCGGCGACGCGCCTACACCTGTTCCGTTGGTGTCACGTCGAGGCTTGGTTAAAGCTCTGGTGTTCAGGGGCCTCCGATAGTGTAGCGGTCTAACGCACCTGCTGGTCCTTTACGAGTGTGAGCTGCCTATTCGAAACCCGACTGTACCAGACCGGCCCTGGTGGGGAGCCCCAAGCTGCCCCAGGGGAAGGGGGGGAAGGTTGAGCTGGCACGAGTTTGCCGAGAAGCACGTATGGGTGACTCCAGAACATGGGTGGGCGAATTCTGTCTCAAAGGAAGCGGAGTTCGCAGCCCTCTGAGAATTAGCTTGCCTCGTAGAGACAGGTGGCGAATTTGTGTGGGGTGGGCAAATCGAAATAAATAGAGGGTAAAAGTGGGCACTAAATTGTGAGAAAAATGGGAAAAGATCTGAAACAAATTATTATTATTTTTATTTTATTTTTTTAATCTCTGTTGTTCCTAGTAGGCCTCGCAGTCTGCAGTGGGATAGCATTGAGAACTTCAGACACTATACTTCCCCAGTTGGTTAATTTTGATAATAGTCTGTTAACTCACAGGAAAGTTTGTGCTCAAACGACCAAGCTGAGGTGTTAACAAAATAATTCTGCGTGTAATTGGTAATGAGGCACTCACTGGGAAATATATGTTAAACAACATCTGGAGTTGTTGTTGATGTTGTATGTTCTCGTGTTGTCAATAGAGCCCCCCTGCACCCCAAACTTGATGACATTGGATCTGGAAAATCATGAAATACATAAACACTGTTACAAGAAAAAATGAAAATAACATTGGTATTTCTTTCCGATATATTGTTATTCTATGGATGTACAATCCGTAGCACAGAAGAAAAAAAACCTTTGAACTACGTGCGCAATAACAGATAGGAGGTTCAGAGGAAGTTTTCCGCTATCCTATCATATTTCCAGCATTTCCATTCTGAAGCTTGCCGCATTCACTCCTAAGTCATTTGTTTTCAAAATGACCCTGCATGAAAATACCTTTTATTATTTTAGCTGCTTATTAAAATACCTGCTGTCGGCGGTCCTCCACAGTGAGCTAGAGACACAAACCTTGTATATCCTGCATTTTAGAGCCAATTTATGTCTGTAAACACAGACAAGATGCAAGATGGTGCTTCAGTTTGCCTAAGCTGCTCCAGCAACGCACATGCGACCTGCCGCATTCCCTTCTGGCGTACATATCCCCATCCACTGCTGTTTTAGTTTTTATTAATAATAATAATAAAACATTTTATTTATAATGTACTTTTCATTACAAGTCAATCTTAAAGTGCTACAAAATCATAAAACAAAGAAAACCAACACAAAGGTGCATAAAAACAAACACCAAGTTAAGAAAAGGCCTTGTTAAAAAGGAAGGTTTTTAGGCCTGATTTAAAAGCGCCCAGATTCTGTGGTTCCCTCAGGTGGTCAGGGACAGAATTCCACAGGCGAGGTGTGGCTGAGCAGAAGGCCCGATTCCCCATGGTGCGGAGCTTGGTCCTGTGTGGCTAGCTGCTCGTCATCGAAGCGCTGCTCATGCGGAGCATGCAGTCTAGTTAAGGCCTATACATGCTCACGCAACTGCAACGCAACTGCAAAACAACGTTGCGTTGATGTTGCAGAGGAGGGGATGTTGCGTACCTAGCACAAGAATCAAACTCACAACATGTCCCGTAGATGTTGCACAGCATTGATTGGTTGGTTAGCGAATGGAGGCGGAGCTGTCATTGTCATAGTTCATCAAGCTCGGACATCATTTTTTTACATTTTACATTATAAGCATTTAACAGACGCTTTTATCCAGAGCAACATCCAGATTAGGGGAAAAGATAAAAGCAGCGATTTTTTTAATTCTGTGAAAAGACCATCCTTTATTTCCCTTAATACATTAACATTATTTTCAAGAGTCATCTGCTGGTTCCTTTGTTCCACGTGAATTTACTCTATTATTTTAATGCTATAAAGGTGAGTTGCTCACACACAAGCTGCTTTCATGGTTTTAAAGTCTATTGTACTGACAGTACATTCAACTCAGAGATTCTGCAAACAACGAACAATCGACTGGTCTTCACAGCATTCTAAATTATATATTTAAGGTTGCAAATATCCAGATGTTTTGTGTTGTGCTTTAGATTACATATAAATGTAACATGTCACTACAACACCTTAATGCACAGAATATTCAACTAACAAAACAAAGAGCAGGGTGCACATACATTTTTTTAAGCATATAGCAGACGCTCTTATCCAGAACGATTTATGAGATGTGCATTAATACATGGTAAGAACAATCATAGTTTGCACAAGAGATCAGTCAAGTAATACAGCGATAGACATCATTGTTGGCAGCTGCATACAACGATATATACAACAACAACTGCATATATTTATGTCAATGTTAGCTAAGCAAAACTATCGATATCTAGAACATAAGAACATATGAATACATAATGATGAGAACGGGCCGTTCGGCCCATCTTGGCTCATCATGTCCTAATCTAAAGAACATCTAGTACTACATCTAGCCTGGCCTTGAATAGCCCGAGCGTTTCTGCCTCTACTACCTGACCTGGCAAGCTGTTCCAGGCATTGACAACTCTCTGTGTAAAGAAAAACTTCCTAATATCTGTGCGGAATTTGCCTTTAACTCATTTCCACCTGTGGCCTCTTGTTCTGCTGACCCCACTTATCTTAAAAAATCTTTGGTATTTGACTTTGTTAATCCCTCAATCAAATCCCCCCTAAGTCTGCGTTTGCTAAGTTTAAATAAATTGAGTGCCTTAAGTCTATCATCATAACTTTTACCTTTCATACCAGGTATCAGTTTAGTTGCCCTTCTTTGGACTTTTTCAAGAGCTTCAATATCTCTCTTGTAGTGCGGTGCCCAGAACTGCACACAGTATTCTAAGTACGGTCTGACAAAGGCGTTATATAACATTAATATAACCTCCTTTGATTTGTACTCTATACTTTTTGCTATGTATCCCAGCATCCTGTTGGCTTTTTCACTGCTGTAGCACACTGCTTTGATGCAGATAGGCTTTGATCAACTACAACTCCTAAATCCTTTTCAAATTGAACACCTACTAACTTTTCTCCTCCCATAAAATACTCCTGTCTAATGTTTTTATTTCCCACATGCATTACTTTACATTTAGCAATATTGAACGTCATCTGCCATGTATCTGCCCATTTTTGGATTTTGTTTAAATCATCTTGGATTACTTTTGTCGATTCCAAACTGTTTGCCAAACCCCAAGTTTAGTATCATCTGCAAATTTAACTATTTTGCTACTAATGTCCATATCCAGATCATTTATGTAAATAAGGAAGAGCAGAGGTCCCAGCACCGATCCCTGCGGGACACCACTGCCCACAGCACCGAGGTCAGATTCGGCCCCACCTACTATCTAGCTAACTAGCTAGCAACCTGGTATCACGGCCAAATAAAGCTTGCTAACAGTAGATAACAATATAGATAGCTAGCATAATTTGTTCAACACGGTATAAAATGAACCAGCTTCAGGAAGTGTAAGGACACCATGTTGTGTAGGTTGCGCAGAAGTATGTATTTCCAAGTGCTCTGCAACATGTTGCAGAGGAATGTCAGGTCGCAGTCACGTCGCAGTCGCGTTGCAGTCACGTTGTTTACGCAGAAGCATGTAGAGTCTTCACCGTATACAGGAAAGGTCTGCAGCATGCCCCTAGTTGAGTAAATGTCAGTCTTGGTTTGTTTGTTTGTTTGTTTGTTTGTTTGCGTGGTAGAGGGTGCACCCATTTGCACCCATAACTCTTGTTCCATAAAATCCCGATTTTACAGTTCTGTATGCTTTTATAGATGTCTGGGGCAAAACACGCAGATTATAAAGCGCATGTCTATTGGCGAACAGAAGTCCCTTGTATTGTAATTGGAGCAGAGCTAAATAAAATGCGTGGAATTCTGAAGCATCACATTCAAAGGATAAGTAAGTGTTGGACTTGTAAAAAGGACCACAATCACATCATGTAATGATATTAATAGAAAGCTCACATTAATGAATAAAGACGTGTTATTATTCTCAGTACTATGCGCAAGTCTAGAAATAACCAATGACTAACGTTACTGAAATAATCAATGTAGGAAACTGAAAGTGAAGTTTTCATTTTAACGTTAATTGTCCATTAAACGAGGGAAATTACAACCAACGCGTTTGCGGTCAAATCTTACACGTCACTTTAAAAAAAAAAATGCAGATATCACGACCGTTTCTTCATGCTGTGTATGGTAGCACACTTGGTTCTCACACTTCTTACCTGTGTATTCTTCTGGTGTTCTGGGTCTGCAGTGCTCTGTACATTCTATGCAAATAGATAAAAAGTGGAGGCACATACATAAGACGCCGAGAAATAATTAAAGAAGTATTTGAACTTGTTTTCCGCATCTCTAATACGGACTTCGACTTTTGAGGGAACCTTTCTTTTAGCTATTTAACTGGAGTTTTAACCATTTGTATTAGTTTCATCTGTGGGGGAAATAGATAAATAAATTAAGTTCATGGACTTTAATAATACATAAACGTTATCTTTACTAAAAACATAATGGAACTCACCTGAAGTCAACGCCGAAGACCATAGAGCAAAAGAGCCAAAGAATGCTCGTGTTAAATCGCCGCCGCATCTTCATGAACTACTGAACAAACCCCACCACCTAGTGGCAAATGGCTGTATTGCTGTACTAGACACAGAAAATGCTCCACAAAACAGAATCAAGATGTGGTAGGCTATAGAGCAGGGGTGTCAAACTCATTCCATCGTGGGCCGAGTGTATGCAGGTTTTTGTTGCAACCAGTGCACAGCACCAGGTGATTTCAATTGGTGTAGGGCACTGGTCCAGCAACAAAAATTGCAAACACTCGGTGCACGATGGAATGAGTTTGACACCCCTGCTATAGAGTATCACAGAAGTTCCAAACTGTTGTTTTCGAATATAACCCCCAATTATCTAACATCTTGATGTCTGTTTGAAATGCTTTTCCATAGAAGCGCCAAGTTGGTTGAGATTTACAGGAAGAATGGAGCATATTCTCATATTTTGGTCAGATAGAACCATCATGTAAAGCTCATATTGACACAAATTAAAAGCTAATTCTATTTGTGGTTTAAAACTAGTGACATATTGTGCATAACAAAACAGCACAAACATTGAGAAATGTATCATCATTATATCTCAAAACAGCACTGTAATTCTGCTCTCTCAACATAATATATTCCATTTAGCAGACACTTTTATCCAAAGTGACTTACAGCAGTGAATGCATATATTTTTCAGTAGGCCTATATGTCGCCCCAAAGGGAATCGAACCTAAGCGTTGCCAACGCCATGCTGTACCTATGAGCCACACAGGAGCCCATTTTGTTAGTACAGAAAACGTTCATATCTATGATTTCAACTTAGTCTAAATGGGACAGTATATTTTAAACATATACATTGGGTACTGCTCTGAAGTATGTTCGCTCTCATTGCAAACGTCAATCATGGCAGTCAACTATTACATTATTACATTATAGGCATTTGGCAGACGCTCTTATCCAGAGCGACGTACAACAAAGTGTTAACTGAGCCAGTTTAGCAAAGCCACCCTAGTGGGAGCACCTGGGTGCTTTTGTTCTGTAGCCACAATTCAGAGGTAGCAGTAAAGCACTCAATGAAAATAATGCCTAAGTTCAATACAATACATAAACAAGTAGACGTGATTTCCCTAAGTTAACAAAACCGGACTTAGAGGTGCACCCTAAGAGGTGGTCTTCAGAAGGTGGCAGGGTCTCAGCTATTTTCAAATCGTGGAGCCAGAACCGACAGGAGACGTACATTGGGTACTCTGCAGGTGTGTATGGTTTGAAGATCTTGAGGAGGTATGTTGGGGCGATCCCTTGACTGCCTGGTATTGGACCAATGTCTTGAATTTGATGCGAGCTCAAGCCAGTGGAGGGGGTGACATGGCAGGAAGGTTATGTCAAACTATGTGTCCTGACGTCTTTCCATCCTCTATTCACACAAAAAACACAGACACAACATATGCCAATAAAACATTTATTTGCAAACATAATTTATATATTTCTAAAGCAGTAAGTTGTTATAATAATTATAACAATCATAATAATTACTGAGGCAATCATTTGCAACAAAATAGAATACACATTCTTTAGAAACACTGTTTGTAAATGCATAAAAAATTAAAACAATAATTTAAATACATAAAGCATTTTAACTTGACTTCTTTATTTTTTTTGTTTTATTCATTCTTATTCAAGTAAAGGGTTTGCCTTGAATCAGCGCGTTGTGTACGTTTTCCCCATTTTATTACGGTGCATTTCCATTCAAATGCATGCAAAGCACTGCCGCGCTCGTTGGAGCAGTTTATCTCACTGCATAAAGCACAAGGAAATGGTTTTGTTTTGTTTTGTTTTTTTTTTTTTTTGTTCTTTTTAATTACGAGAAAACAAGATAGACTACACATACAACATGGGGAGGGGGGGAGTCAAACAATAATTCCCAAAGTATTGAAACTATTTCCTACAGACCGACCAAAGATTAATTCAGGACAACAGAAAAAAAAAATACAACCAAACAAAAAGAAAGGAATGAAATCGGACCAAACGGGAAAAGGAGCTGACTTGGTCTCGTCTTTGAATCGACTGCTGTCTCGGGAGAGAAGAGGCTAGTAGCCTATCACTGTACTCTTATTGATGCATCGTTGCGGTTTGTAGAAAGGCTTGACGAATGTGCTTTAACATATCCATAAATTGCCACATGAAGGTTAATACACAGAAAATAAAGTTCCCCAAGATTACTCTTTGTAAAAATAATCTTATAACGTGATAATAGAGTATACTAGCAATAGGACTCTTTGCCACCCGTGTAATACAAATCAGACAATTATAATTACCTACATATTTACTTCATTGATACAATTTCATGTGATTTATGTATAACACTATTATATAACACTTGGATAAATTGCACCATAAAGTGAATTACCCAGTGTGAGGTGCAACAAAAGCATATAACTGGACACCGAACAGACACAAAACAGAGGATAGTTTTTTTTTTCGTACAACGAAGCAGTTGGAATCAATGGCCATACTAATTTAGCTCCTTCATTCCTTTCTACCGAATTCGTTAACCGCGCCTTCCGACGCGTTTCCCCACGTATCGGTTTTTGATATTGACCATTGTCTTTAACATCCAATGTCTACGTTCTTCGTCGGTGCCCGTCCTACACCAGTTCCGTAGACACGGAGAAACGTTGCACGCTGTATGCCTGTGCGAAAACGGTGTCGCTGTGACGTACTTCACTTGACCGTTCTAAATGTTATGAGGTGCTCTGTTTTGCATATACATTATGTTACGTTAAAGTACGGCAAGCGGAGGAAGTTTGGCAATTGCGAATGGCGGGTTCTGCATCGAAACTCCGCCATATATGGTAAGCTTCTCAGAGAAGCAATATTGACTTGAATATTTTCAATAAAAGAGGCGTTTTATATGTGTAGGATCAACAGAGAGAGAGAGAGAGGATGCTTCAATGGCAGGTGAGGGTGAAAGCATACACAAGTAATATATCACTCGAATTATAAATCAACAGGGTTAAAATACTACGTGGGTTTCGCCTACTAGCGCCTAGGACGACCTTTGTTTATCTTTTAAGGTGAACTTTCAGATTGAGTTTGTAAAGTTTGCCCCACGTTTATTTCAGTGCATTTAAATGCATCAACGTGCTAAAGTGAGTCCAATCTCAAAACCTTTGCCTAATGAGGGAAACCAAACCAAGGACAGTGACAATGTGCTTGTAGAAAACACTGAAAATGCAAAACATGCCGGATGAAAATGTTCGCCAATTTCAAAATGAAAAAACCTGACAAAACACCGAAATGCGTTCAGTTGGAGGTTTTTCCCCCTCACAGTCCTGTGGAATGTCACTTGGGCCCAGAACAGTCAGTACTTTCTACAGCTGGTCACGTGTCATGAAAAGTAAACTGCTTTGCATGTCATTTTTTATAGCCATTCAGGGGCCTTGTTATCTTTTTTTTCAGTATTTCTATTAATTCACAATCATTATTCCTTTGTTGTGTTCTGCAATTTTTTTCCAGAGGCCTACTTTTAATGTAATCTGACTGATTGCAGTGAATTTGCCTCCTTATCAAAAGAACAGGGCCATTGCTAATGGAAGACGCACCGATAACCGACGGTCTGTTCAGCAGAGCCAGCGCTACGTGCTACTTTGAGATCAGAGTTAATTCAATGACACCACAAGTCTGCTGTGGGTTTAGGCCCGGCTATATGGTGCGTCTTCATTCCAAAATGAGTGAGTGAGCGAACGTGTGACATAGTAGTCAGCGTCGTTCAGTTTACCTCAGGAGAGAGGCTAAGGTATGCCAATTGAAACTTTGCGGAAAATGATTTTTTTCTCTATATTGTGGTACCTGAGACAAACAAGGAAAAAGCCATAGTGAGGAACAGCGATGCGATCTATATTAAAGGTCTTGACCTAGGATACGAGAGAGAGAGAGAGAGAGAGAGAGAGAGAGAGAGAGAGAGAGACAGAGAGAGACAGAGAGAGACAGAGAGAGAGAGAGAGAGAGAGAGAGAGAGAGAGAGAGAGAAAAAAGGAAGACCGGAACACAATCATACGGCTCCCAACACCCGCCCGGCTTCTTGTATTATTTAGCAGGGTTGTGACAGCCACACAGCTACTGCTGATACAGTTGTAACAATATGTGTTGAGTCATCCAACCTGAGAAAAACCCCCGTCTTCATCGATTAACATCGACCGTAACCGTCCTTGCCAAAAAACAACAACACACGCGTTGGCCCTTGCACACCTCTCTGATCCTGACCTCTCTCGAAATCTGGCGAGAACACGACTTAATGAGAGCATGGCGAATGTCGCTACACGTCACGTGTTATCAATTTGAAATGTAAAGGTGCCCGTCGTATCGTCGTATCGTTACAGCGTACGGCACCTCTTGACGTTTTCCTTAACCACATCGTCACTTTAGGTTACGTTACATACACCACACACACACACGCACACACACTTGAATATGTGTGTGTGTGTGTGTGTGTGTGTGTCTGTCTTTCTCTATGTGCGTACGTCTGTATGTATGGGAGCTTGGGGCTGGAGAAGAGAGATCCCGTAACGGAGCACCCTCGCATGCGTTTCACCGCCGAGCGGATGTTCAGTAACGGCTCGGCCAAAGCGTCTCAGCTCGCGCGTTCGTTTGTCGAGAGTCGACTTTGTGCTGTGCGCCTGGGGGAGGGAGGTTTTTGGGCTCTGCGACGGCGAGGGAGCGAGGCTTCGGCATGGCCTTCATTTGGCGAGTAACAATGGCGAGGGCGGGAGTCTGTGCGAGGCGGCGGCGGTGCTGCAGAGGGGACCGGAGAGAAGCGCGCCGGGAGGGAGAACAACGGAGCCGTGCTTTTCCCCCGCGCTGTGCTGCCCGCGCTCCTCCTCAATGCTTTAATGACGCTTAATAACGCCGTTCTTCACGTTGCCAGCAAGACAGGACCTGCGTTTCCCCCGCTCCGGGCAGCAGACCGCGGTACCGTCAGCGTTAGTTTCTTTGTGACTCCATTTTGTGGCGACCGAACTGCCAGCGGAAAAAGCCCCAAGAGCGCCCGGAGGCCGTGTGTCCTGCCGGCGGTGAGAGACAGTCCCACTGCGCTGTCCAGACTCGCTATCCTCCCTCTCCTTTATATGTACATCCAGATTAGCATAAGAGTGTACACGTACAGATAGATATAATCAGTGTTTTCATATATACTTTTAGGCTCTGAAGCCAGATTTGACGGTGATATACATGCAATTTGACAGAAGATTTGGGTGGGGGGGGGGGGGCGTGTAGGGGTGTAGGGAGGTAGGCAGGTGGGGGGGGGGCGTGGTTACCCAACAGCGCGTGGGCAGCAGCTGGAAGGCTGAAGTGGGGGGTTCAGAGAGAGGGGGCGGGGGTGGGGGCGGTTGGTGTTTGGCGGCTCAGTCCTGCAGCAGGGTCTCCCTCCAGTTGAAGCTGTGGTTGGGGCCGTGCGTCAGCGGCAGGATGGGCGGGTCCACCAGCTGCCACGCCCCCGTCTCGCCCTGCTCCTCGCACGCGCAGAAACCAAGATAGGGGATCTGGAGGAGAGGAGGAGGGGGGCGTAACGGTGAAACTCAATTCGTGAAACGAAGGGCGTGGGAGAGACGCCGGAGAGGGGAAGGGGGAGAGGAGGGAGAATGGAGAGAGAGAGAGAGAGAGAGAGAGAGAGAGAGAGAGAGAGAGAGGAGGGCTCACGCACCTTTCTGACCACTTGGACGAAGTCCTTGGAGTTCTGGGGGTTGAGGCCCTGCATCTGGCGCGTGCAGGCCTCCAGAGACGAGGCGTGGGCCACGATCAGGACATTGTTCCCTGCAGGGGGAGCGCAGGTGAGACAGCGGGGTGGAATGAGCAGAGACGCACTGCAGCCAGGGGAAGAAGCACACCGATTCTGCGCAGCCAGTTTATATTAAGCTCTCAAATGTGAACGGAGGGCGAATAAATATTTTGACATCACAGTCAAATTCTATTCTCGCGAAAATGAAAAGCGCACACGTTTTTGCATTTCTACACCCAAATGTAAAAATAAGAACGGCAGCAACGTTGCTATATAGGTACGCGTAGAACTCATCCAGACAACGGTTTTAATAAGTAGAGAATTAAAACAAGAATCTGTTGTATGTTTGTGTTGTTTTCGGAACGGAAAGTCAGCCCCCACCAACCGCACTGGCCGGGCTTACCCATGTTTTTACAGTCGGTCAGGATCTCCCTGGTCACCTGGAAGCTCCGGCTGATGTAGACATCATAGGACTCTGACACGGTCAGCTTGCTAACGGGGATATGAGGTCTGTGGTAAAAAAAACAAAAAGGTATTTCAAGCATTTTTATTTTATTTTATTTATTTTTTCCACGTTTTTCTCCCAATTTGGTAGTCAGTTATACCCTCTATTTCTTTCCATTTGCCCTCCACCACAAACCCGCCGCCGGTCACTTCAGAGGCCGGCAATGATCCACCTCCTCGCCCACCTACTTTCTAGAGACACCCTTTGCACTTCTCTGCGAGCTTGTGCCGGCTCACCCTCCCCCCTCCCCCTGGGAAGGACAGCCAATCGCCAGGGCCGGATTGGCGCAGCCGGGTTTCGAACTGCAGCTGCAGTAGGCCACTTGCATTCCGGGTGAATGCTTTGACTGTTACGCTACCCAAAGCCCACATTTCAAGCATTTAAAAACCTGATAACCCCCGCCCCCAGGTGACGTCGTTGGCATCGATTGGCCTTCGAACATTTCAAGAGCTTTAAACTTTCTTTAATTTACTGCGTTCATCTTTTTTTTTTTTTAATGTATTCGCAACTCAGGTGGGCATTACAGGCTCACAGTGTGCCTTGGCATTAAAACACCCACAATGCACCCTTTGCATATGCTGTTACAAAGGCACACAGGGGTTGGGGAGACTGGTTTCTGTCATTTACAAACCTCTTGTTGATACATTGTGGAAAAGCGAGCTGCCACCCCCTGTAAGCTTACTTACCGGAACATTTTAACTAATGCTGAATGTTCACTGTGCACTCTAAAAAAACCCTGGCACTTTTATTCACTTGGTTTGGAAATGCCCAAAGGTAGGTGAATTGTGGGTACGTCAAACCTCTCCACTATTCTTTTGGTTGGTATTTTTGGAAGAATGATTGCATCACACTGGAAGCCACAGAATTCCCTCCCCTGTCATGAGCAGGGCCCTTGTGTTCTTAGATGTAGTTGAGATGGAGCTGCCAACAACTCCCGATGCCTGACAATCCTGTCAAAGAATGCTCACCTTTCAATAAATCATGCTGAAAGAGTCAATCAATCAATCAATCAATCAAAATCTAATTTGCTGACAGAATAGTCAAAACCCATACCCCCTATCCATGGCAACGTCTTATTCTATGTCTACGATTGGCTAGGACCCAGCAGTGTGTCCCAGCTTAAAGACATGGAGGGTTGCTGACAGCAGTGTTGTGAGAGGTCAGGTGAGGTGAGGTCAGGTGAGGTGAGGTGGGGGGGGTGGGGGCAGCACCTGTACGTTGTGTCCACGCTCAGGCTGGCTGCAGCCAGGTCGGCCGGGGGGATCCAGGCTGGCAGCGATGTGCCCGACACCCACTTGGTCCACTCAAATAACCCCGGCTCCACTTTGATCTTTATATTCCCCTCCTGCTGGAGGCCTGGGGGAGAGAGAGGAGGGAAAGGGAGACGGAGAGGGAGAGAGAGAAGGGAGAGAGAGAGAGAGAGAGAGAGAGAGAGGAAGCGGGAAAGAGAGGGAGGAAGAGGTAGGAGGAGAGGGAGAAAGGGAGGAGGGTGGGAGAGGAAGAGGGAGAGAGAGAGAGGAAGAAGGAGAGAGAGGGAGGAAGAGGTAGAAGGGAGAGGGAGAGAGAGGGAGAGAGAGAAAGGGAGGAGGGTGAGAGAGAGGAAGAGGGAGAGAGAGAGAGGAAGAGGGAGAGAGAGAGGGAAGAGGGAGAGAGAGGGAGGAAGAGGTAGGAGGAGAGGGAGAGAGGGAAAGAGGAGGGGAGAGAGAGTGAGAGAGAGAGAGGAAGAGGTAGAAGGGAGAGGGAGAGAGAGGGAGGAGGAGAGGGAGAGGACATAATGAGGAAAGACGGTAACGTGAGTTAAATCACTGTGGCTGACTTGTGGAGCGGTAGTCTGGTGGAGGCTGGGAAAGCCCGGCTTGCTGTACCTTTGAGGATGTTGTGAGCTGTCTGGACACAGCGCAGGGAGGGCGAGCTGTACACAAAGTCGATCACCGTGTTGCTCTCCAGCAGAGCTTCCCCTGTGACACAGACACACACGCACACACATTCACGCACACGCACACGCACGCACAAACACACAAACACACATATGCACAGGGTGAGGCATTAAGCGATCCCAAAAGACATTACACCACACCTTGGCACTCTAGCTCATCAGACAGCGACCGTAAGTGACTGTGACTATGACTGTGACTGTGACTGTGACTGTGACTGTGACTGTGGCGTGCTCACCCACGAGCCGGGCCTGCGTGGACCCGAACACGGTGATGGGGCCGTCCTTGTCATAGTCCCGATATCCCCCGATCCGGGCCGGCAGGCTGAGCGGCATGTTGAGGTTGGTGCGCATATATCGACCTGCACACCCACAACACACCCACAAAAGAACGAGGATTCACATTCAGGGGTGGAAAAATTCTAAGAATCAGTGAGGGGGCGTTCGGTAACTGTGCCCGTGACTAATTACAGAAATGTAGGCTGACACTCCTCTTCCATCTCTCACCAAACCCCCCTGAGAATGTTCTTTACCTCCGACCCATTTATCACCCCTTCGTGAACTGATTCCATAGATTTCACAAACCGTCAGGTTCAAAAATAAGAGAGCAAGCGAAAGAATTGGCCTTGGCAGCCTAATGCGGTCAACGAACGGCGAGTTGAGAGAACTTCATTACCCTGGGATGTGCGCATGAGAGTGAATGTTCACTCCGAACCTCACGCTTTTGGATTTTGAAAAGCTGGTTGAGACCTCCTCGCCCATCCGCCTCACCTTTGGCATCGAAGCACTGAGAGAGCCAGTGTTTCCCAAACACCACGTCCATCCTCTCGCCATGGCGACAGACAAACAGGGTCCGCTTGGGCAGCCGTGATTGGCTGTTGACCCGTAGTACCTGGGAGACGAAAATCAAGGTCAGCCAAGCTGTGTTTCTTCATTCATGCTGTTATCATTCAAGCTATTATGTCTATCCCCTTATCTCCTTATAGACATAATAAGACATAATAAGAAAATAAGCCTTCGGCCTCCCAGGTGGTCTAGCGGTTACAACATTTGACACTGGCCGCTGCGATCGGGGTTCAATTTCACTGGCCGTGCCAGAGTCGGCTCTGGGCTGGAGTGCCACAAGGGGGTGGAAATGGGCTGTCCACCCCAAGGAGGGTTCGCTGCGTATAGGAGTGGCTCTGGAGTACCGGAGTTACGGTCGACGGCTTGGCGAGTGGCGTCTCAGAGGAGACTTTTGGCTTTGTCACTGCCGGTCACAGGGCTACGGCAGCAAACTCACAATACGAGGGGGGGAATTTACATGAAAAACAGAGGGTGTGATTGGCTACTAAATTGGGAGAAAAATGGGAGAAAATCTGAAACAAATTATTTGAAAAATAAAATAAAATAAGCCTTCTACTTTTTTTATACTTTCAAAAGTCAAACCGGCCACATTTAATTGCATTCATAACGAAAAAGCAGATGCCTGCTTTATCATTTTTGCACGAAGGCTAACTGATTACAATGTTGTCAAAGGTAAGTGAAGCAGCGCTATGGCTTGCGCTTGGTCTAGTCCCAAGTCCCAAGACCTACGTTGTCAGGGACACTTGAGTGATCCCTGAGTAGAAGGGGCAGGTGGAGCACGTGTTTAAGGGCCTTTATCTGATTGGCCCACCTGCATGGGCTGGCAGATGACACTGAGGGAGGAGGGGTCCCCAGGGCTCCGGTCGTCCAGGAGTGGGCCGTCCAGCAGCCCGTCACACGCCCCGCCCACCGCGCCCCCCGCGCCCGAGGGCGAGGCACAGCTGAGGAAGGAGTGGGACCTGTCCGAAACACGGGAGGGAAGAGTCACTCGCGCACAGTGCCTCACTCACTGTACACAACACGTATTCCTGCCCAACAAACACACACTGCTGATCAATATAATATTATATAATAATATACGCCATTTAGCAGATGCTTTTATCCAAAGCAACTTACAGTAGTGAATGCATACATTGTTCAGTATATGTCGTCCCAATGGGAATCCCACAACCTAAGCGTTGTCAACACCATGCTCTACCTACTGAGCCGCACAGAGCCACACAACACACACTGCTGATCAACACACACTGCTGATCAACGCAAACTGCTGATCAATACACACTGCTGATCGATAAACACTGCTGATCAACTCACACTGCTAATCAACTCACACTGCTGATCTACACACACTGCTGATCTACACACACTGCTGAGCAACTCACACTGCTGGTCAATAAACACTGCTGATCAACACACACTGCTGATCAACGCACACTGCTGATCAACTCACACTGATGGTCAATAAACACTGCTGATCAACACACACTGCTGATCAACGCAAACTGCTGATCAATACACACTGCTGATCGATAAACACTGCTGATCAACTCACACTGCTGATCAACTCACACTGCTGATCTACACACACTGCTGATCTACACACACTGCTGATCTACACACACTGCTGATCAACTCACACTGCTGGTCAATAAACACTGCTGATCAACTCACACTGCTGGTCAATAAACACTGCTGATCAACTCACACTGCTGGTCAATAAACACTGCTGATCAACACACACTGATGGTCAATAAACACTGCTGATCAACACACACTGCTGATAAACACATGCTGCTGATCAACACATGCTGCTGTGAGTCTGGGGATGAGTGGGTACAGCGTGAGTCTGGGGATGAGTGGGTACAGCGTGAGTCTGGGGATGAGTGGGTACAGCGTGAGTCTGGGGATGAGTGGGTACAGTGTGAGTCTGGGGATGAGTGGGTGCAGGGAGGACAGCGTGAGCAGACTGACCCGTGGAAGACCCAGGTGTCACACTCGTCGGCTCGGCTGATGTAGTTTTCGGGCAGCAGGCCGGACAGCCCCGTGCTCAGGGAGGTCCCGTACACCCAGCCCTCGCTGGTGCTGTTCTGCTCCACGGGAGACATGAAGATGAAGTCCCCCGGGACCAGCTCCAGCTCGTCCTCGTTCTGCGGGGCGTAGGGGTACATCACCCGCAGCGTCTGAAAGCCAGAGACGCGCTGTCAGCACTCTTACAGACGCTTATTACTGGACTGAGTTATTGTTACTGGTGTCTAAAGGGTTCATTATTTGACGCAGGGCTGCTAAACATGCTGTAAAAATAACAACAGGGTCTTTATTTTCTCTCTCTCAACTGAAAGAAGTTGTGTCCCTTTATTGATTTGGTAAAAAGCTCATCCACCAAACACTGTGAAATTCATATCTGAATTTTATTTATTTATAAAAAATAAAAAATAATTCTTCCTGTTTTCTCCCAATTTGGTAGCCAATTACACCCTCTATTCATTTTGATTTACCCTCCCCACACGAGAACACCGCTCGTCTCTCTACGAGGCAAGCCGGTCTGGTAGAGACGGGTTTTCGAACCGCGTCCCTGACAGGCAGCGCACACCGTATCGGACCAGCCCAAATATGGTTAGACCGCTACGCTATCTGCTGCCCCTTCATATCTGAATTTAAGTCCCACCTAAAGAACCGTCGTAAGATTTTGTCATACAGTGCTGGTTCAGATGGGATCTGGGCAGAGCTGCAGTCAGAACTGGCAGGGATGGGATACCTCATGATTGGCGAATCGGATGTCTCGGGAGAAGAGCACCGCCAGCCAATCGCAGCCCATGGACACGTCGACACTCTTGGCCAGCTTTTCCAGCGACGTCAAGTGATCAGGCTGGAAGTGGTAGGCCAGGGTCACGTGAAGCTGTTTCTTATGGGGCTCCACGTGGACGTCTGAGGAAGGAGGAAGGGAGGGTGAGAGAGGAGTGGCGATAGTTTGATGTCTCGATGCGCAGTCTTCCTGCCCTGTGGGGCGTAGGGTTTTCACAGGCAATTTGAAAGACTACTGACCTACCGAGTGGTGAGCAAACAAAGTGGCCGGTTTGGTAAAGCAGTGTGTGTGTGTGTGTGTGTGTGTGTGTGTGTGTGTGTGTGTGTGTGTGTGTGTGTGTGTGTGTGTGTGTGTGTGTGTGTGTGTGTGTGTGTGTGTGTGTGTGTGTGTGTGTGTGTGTGTGTGTGTGTGTGTGTTGGAAATGACTGGCGTAGGCCAAATAAGAGTGGCATGGCACTTAACCAAGATGCCTCTATTGTGCCCCTGTTATTATTTCTCATGATTTACAGCAGAGCGCCGCAATTCATCCAGTTCTTTCGACGATGCGGAGGGAGGGGAGCCTTTTCGCCCACAGGTATCCACGGCGAGTTTCACACAGTTCCACAGACACTGCAGCTGCTTCTTAACCAGGCTTCAGTTCAGTAAAAATATATCTGAATTTGCTGTAGTAATATTTAGTGGGAAAACGGTTAGCAATTCGTCAAAGAGTTTGTGGCAACGCGGGCATGGCACATTTCTTCCACTTTCTGGATGTTTTTCATTGAAAGTGACTGCCCTGATTTAGCAGAAAAATATCAGTACTCCCAGAACTAATTCGATTGCTGTTCCCCAAGGTACCAAAAGCAAATACAGGGGGACAGTATTTAGGTCTATATGGAGTATAATAAGGGAGGCACGGTGGTGCAGTGGATAGCATTGTCGGCGCACAGCAAGAAGGTCCCAGGTTTGAATCCCGGCCGGGGCCTTTCTGTGTGGAGTTTGCATGTTCTCCCCGTGTCCGCGTGGGTTTCCTCCGGGTACTCCGGTTTCCCCCCACAGTCCAAAGACATGCACGTTAGGCTAATTGGAGAATCTAAATTCCCCGTAGGTATGAGTGTGTGAGTGTGTGAGTGAATGGTGGATGTGCCCTGCGATGGATTGGCGTGGATTGTATTTCTGCCTCTCGCCCCAATGCATGTTGGGATAGCTCCAGCCCCGATTGCTCCAGCTCATGACCCTGACCAAAGAATAAGTCTGTTAGATAACGAATGAATGAATGCAGTATAATATAGGCCTAATTAGAGTAAAAGTGACATTCCTTCAAGACGAAAGAAAAGGGACAGACAAACTGTCACTGAAAGTTATCGTGACCACAAGATTCACACAAGAGCAGTAACATCGTAGCGTGGACGTGGTGATTGGATGAGCTCAGTGCTGCCGGGTGCGTGTCACAGAGGGCAGAGATCGCAGGGCCCCCGTTCCCACCTGCTTTAGCGGCCGCCTCTGTGGAGAAGTCCGCGGCGAAGGTCTTGAGCACCTCGGCCACCTGCTCCTCCACGAACAGGCCGATGAAGTTGGAGGAGGTGTACAGCTCCAGGGGCAGGGGCCTGGGGAAACGGCCCCTCCACTGAGCCACCGTGGACTGCAGCGCCTCGCACAGGGCATCCACCTTTCCGTCAGCACACTGGGGAAGGGGGGACAGGCGCACGCTGTCAGGGGCAGCGCAGCCTCACACACTGAGATACAGCACAGTGATACACACTGAGACACAGCACAGCCTCACACACTGAGATATAGCACAGCCTCACACACTGACATACAGCACAGCCTCACACACAGACACAGCCTCACACACTGAGATACAGCACAGCCTCACACACTGACATACAGCACAGCCTCACACACAGACACAGCCTCACACACTGAGATACAGCACAGTCTCACACACTGAGATACAGCACAGCCTCACACACTGACACAGCACAGTGATACACACTGAGATACAGCACAGTGATACACACTGAGACACAGCACAGCCTCACACACTGAGATACAGCACAGTGATACACACTGAGACACAGCACAGTCTCACACACTGAGATACAGCACAGCCTCACACTCAGATACAGCACAGCCTCACACACTGAGATACAGCACAGCCTCACACACAGATACAGCACAGCCTCTCACACTGAGATACAGCACAGTGACACACACAGATACAGCACAGTGACACACACAGATGACACACAGATACAGCACAGCGTCACACACAGAGATACAGCACAGTGACACACACAGATACAGCACAGCGACACACACAGATACAGCACAGCGTCACACACAGATACAGCACAGTGACACACACAGATACAGCACAGTGACACACACAGAGATACAGCACAGCGTCACACACAGAGATACAGCACAGTGACACACACAGATACAGCACAGCGTCACACACAGATACAGCACAGTGACACACTCAGATACAGCACAGTCACACACACAGAGATACAGCACAGCGTCACACACAGAGATACAGCACAGTGACACACACAGATACAGCACAGTGACACACACAGATACAGCACAGTGATACACACTGAGATACAGCACAGCCTCACACACTGAGATACAGCACAGCCTCACACACGAGACACAGCACAGTGATACACACTGAGATACAGCACAGCCTCACACACAGACACAGACACAGCCTCACACACTGAGATACAGCACAGCCTCACACACTGAGATACAGCACAGTCTCACACACTGAGATACAGCACAGCCTCACACACACTGACATACAACACAGCCTCACACATTGAGATACAGCACAGGTATACAGACTGAGACACAGCACAGGTATACAGACTGAGACACAGCACAGCCTCACACACAGATACAGCACAGTGACACACACAGATACAGCACAGGTATACAGACTGAGATACAGCACAGTGTACTTAGCCACAGTGTGAACTGAGCACACAAACTCAGAACCTCTTAACATTACATTACAAGCATTTAGCAGACACTCTTATCCAGAGCGACTTACAGTTTTACATTTATTTACAATCCATTTATACAGCTGGATATTAACTGAAGCAATTCAGGTTAAGTACCTTGCTCAAGGGTACAACAGCAGTGTCCCACCTGGGGATTGAACCTGCAACCTTAACATTACAAGCCCAGCTCCCTAACCATTATACCACACTGCCGCCTATAACTAACCACTATCAGGCGCTGACAAATGGAGCACAGCTAGAAATAATCACATCTGTCTCTTTATGAACCATGCTCGTTATCTCCGCTATCCAGCTCCACCCTCGTAGCCGGCTCAAGCCTCACGCCAGCGGCGATCGTCGACCACGACCCTCCCCAGGGCTCACCATGAAGAACTGGCACAGCGTTACGTGGGGGAAGATGTTGTGGGCCTTGTTCTTGCCGCAGGTGACGCGCGACTGCTGCCAGAAGTGCGAGAGCTGGTGCAGCAGGGGCCCGCTGGGCCGCAGATACAGCACATACTCCCTGGGCAGCGGGTCGTCCAGGAAGGGGTCGTCCACGTGGGAGAACAGCCTGGGGGAGGCAGGGCGAAAGGTTAACTCTCTCGCAGGGCCGGGCGGAAAGCGACCTGCCGAGACACCGCAGCGCACCCCGGCGTGCCTCGGCCGGGGCGTCGGCTCCTTGATGAAGAGAACACATCAGCACGCGGGGGGACACACCTGCTGCGTGACCGATACACCACCTGGCTGCCATACTTACCTACTTACCTGAGTATCGGTGACCACGCTGGCACTCTTTTTTTTATTATTTTGTTTCCCATTTTTCTCCCCAATTTGGAAGCCAATCATACTCTGTATTTATTTAGATTAACCCTCCCCTTGAACTCGTCGCCCTGTCTCTACGGGGTAAGCTACTCTCCGAGGCCGGCGATGGTCCGCCTCCTTCGAGACGGAACTCACCGACCTTCTTTCTGGAGACACCCTTGTGTCTCACGTGCTTCACAGTGAGTTTGTGCCGACCACCCTCCCCCCCTCCCTCAGGAGCGGACAGCCAAATGCCGCTCCCGATCGGGGCTAACGGCCAGGGCCAGTCTCGGAGAGACGGTTTAGAACCGCATCCCTGATAGGCAGCTTGCACGTATACAGGACCAGCCAAATACGAATGCATTAGACTGATACGCTACGCCAGCCCGACATTGGCACTTTTACTGGTATGCAAATTTCACCTGATACATCAGAATGGCATGTTCCTACGAACAATGCACCTAAGTTCACGGACACAAACACACGCCACAGTGGCACTTCCCCTCAAATATCTTCATTGTACTTTTCACAAGTGAACATGTTTAGCATCCAGCAGGGGGCACTAGGCACACTATAATAGGTGACTTGGATTATGTGGCTGTTGAATTTGGCCTATCAGCAGCAGTTATCTTGAGCAGTATGTGATGTATACAGTTGTGGTTGTATATGCACATATGCATTTAATGTGTGTGTGTGTGTGTGTGTGTGAGTGAGTGAGAGAGAGAGTTCATAATGTGTGAGAATGTCCATGGACAATTGTGTTGTGTTGTGTGTGAATATTCATGCATATGTCAAGGCATTCATTTGTGTGTGTGTGTGTGGGGGGAGCTGAATATGTACAGTGCATATATAAGCTCTATAAGCTTCGTATGTGTGTGCGTGTGTGTGTGTGTGTGTGTGCGTGCGTGCATGTGTATGTGCGTGTGTGTGCGAGGGTGTGTGCGTGCGTATGTGTATATGCGTGTGTATGTGAGTGTGTGCGTGTGTGCGATAAACTCACCAGTCACAGGCAGCCTGCACACTCCTCCCTCCAGTGGACACCAGAGCCTTCAATCTGCGTTAGAGAGACACAAAGCCAGAGGCTGATTTACATTCGAGTTAAACATGTTAAAAAGAGCCGTGGCTCATGACAACAGGGCACAGAGCACACAGAGGAGCCCAGCGGCACATTTTAGGAAATGGAGCACAGCTAAGGCCAGAGAATGGGTCCGGGCACTGGGCTAGAGTTGTGCGGGAGCGGTTCTCGGGCACACTGCAGAGTCTCACACCAGAGGTTAGGCGTTGGCGAGGAGGGGGGCAGAGGGAGGTTCAGCCGGCCTCCTGCATCTTCAGGGGAACCTGAGCTCCACAATCGAGCAGGAGAGCGCTGCACGTCTGAGGCGTCTGCATGCCTTCCACACCAACAGGTATTTTTCATCTGTCACTAACATCTTATAGCCTCCGTCGCCAACGTGACTATTTCCAATTTCACTCCGCCAACCAGTTCGGTACGATTTCTGTCACGCTGCTTAGAGATTTCGACCCTACCCAGGGTGGGTGGGTACAAATCGACCAGCGGCCTCAAAGGCCCGTCCGGAGACCCGGGCCCAAAGTGGCCCACTGCTGGGCGATTCTGATGCGACAGTCGCTGCGATCGACAAACGGGGCCGTCGCACGGGTGAACTTTGCCCTGGGAGACAGGTCTCACTCAGTTCAGGAGTTCACGGTGTCCCCGGAGCAGCGAAGTCAGCGAGGTTTTTTTTTTTCTTTTTTTTAAGCTGCACTGCGCCGTGCATGATGGCTTCCGCAGATTAACAGCGAGAAGTCCCGCCCTTGTGCAAGCAAAAGCTTGCAGCCTCAAATAATTGCTCTCGTCGCTGCTATGTTCTTATCCCCCCTGCCCCCACCAGTGCAATACCCACAATGCCTGTGGACAGCACATAACGCTACTGGCTGGAGGGTAGTGAGAAAAGGCGGCTTTTCAACGTGGCCCTGACTCTCACCCTGACTCTCCCTTCCTCTGGTGAAGTAACTTCTCTATATGTTGTACAATGGGAAAAGCGACGGCCTGGTTAGTATCAACAGACCCCTAGTGTCGCACGAGGCTGCGCTGCTCAGCGGCCATTGCGGACACCAACGGCACGGAAAGCACTTCAAATATCGAAGGCGTTTCCGGTTAATGGTGCGCCGGAGAAATGCGTCCGGCCAGCGCACGTCCCCATCACCCCATCTCTCTCTCTCCAGCTCTCTCTCCTTCTCCGTCTCTGACCGACAGGCCACACACACACACACGTGTGTTTCAGAGAGAAACACAAGAGCGCCTTCGGTTTACTGGGTTTCATTTACGGGAAACGCTGGAATATTGATGCCAGGCGGTTTCGCGTTGACTCGCACGAGCACGGCTACACGGCAGGTGCAACACGCTCCCGTCCTACACAAAGACGCGTGAGTGCCAATGGAGATACGAGCAGTAAGCTTGTGTGAAACGTGGTTATGAAAACATAAGTACGCATGATATTAATTTATATTAATATTATTCAGAATATTATTTCATATTCAAATTTTTGTATTTATTAGGAGAAACAGAGATTCACAATATTTCAATATCACAATACAATTATTTCACACATTATTCCAGTTATTTTACAGTTATTTAAAGTCACATCATACAAACACTTCTCTGTGTGGTAACACATCTGTTCCCCTATCTTTTCCATATTTGCTCAAATATGTGTTCACTGCAAACTATGTACAATTAGACGACGGAGACGTTATATAGATTTTAATTTTTTTGAAGAAAAAAATATCAGATCCTGGAAAGATGGAGAAGACTTCAACCCTGCCGACGTGCCCGGGCACGTTGGACGTTGAGAGCCCAGAACATAGGAATAGTTGATGACAAGAGCAGACCGCTCGGCCCATCTGGCTCCGTCGTTCCCGTTTGGTTCACTGCCTCCCATCTAGGAAGAGACCGTGAGCCGAAAGGAGCCCGCCGGAGCGGAAATGAAGGAGATACCAGGTAACCGTGGCGGGTGACCTACAGAGCAGTGTGTGATAGCGCTGTGTGTGCGTGCGTGCGTGCGTGTGTGCGTGGTTGCAGCTGCAAGTGACCTCATTAAGCAGTGTGAGTGAGCGCCCAGCAGCCAGGCAATGTTGCGAGCTAACCCACATTAAAGCATCGCGCACGTTCGACCCGCCCAGAGGGAGGGGGGGGTTCTCGTCCTGCACGCCCCCGACAGAGAAACCCGCGGAGCAGCAGAAAACGCCGGCCTGCTTTACGTTCAGGCCACCTCTGCAGAGATGGGACCCCGCCGCTCTGACAGACACGCTTCCGAGGCCAGTCATCCAATGGTGAACCCCGCACGATCTGACTTCGGGAGGGGGGGGGGAGCTGCAGGACAAGAGGTCGTGGCCATCGCTCAGACGCGATCACGTTGTGAAAGGTTCAGGCTAGGTGTTCAGATGCCAGGCGATCGCGTGCGAGAGATTTTTTCCCCCTGTGACGTTCCCGAGCGTGAGAGTGACAGTGAGGCACAGTTGTGCCGGGCTTTGAGCCCGCTCTTTTCTGCCTGTGAGCTGCGTGCGACTGGCTGGCTGGCTGGGACCACATCTCTAAACCGTTCAGCCAGGCGGTCTCCTCTCTGCTCCTGCTGCTCTAAGCTCACGACATGTCCCTGAACCACCGCGCCCCCGCACTTCCCCTTCAGCGTGTAGATCGCCGCCCACACGCCCGCACGCACGCGCACACACGCTCACGCTCGCACACACGCCCCCACGTGCACCTAGGTGCAGGCTGACACAGAGCGTCTGAACACACAGGCCCACACGAACCAACGACATGTAATTTATTCTAGTCTAAAATCATACGGACCGAGCTGCACTTCCCTCCCCGTTCCCAGACCCACTTTGATGTCCGGGGGCGTTATTAACAAGTGAAAAAGAGGCGATTAAATTACCCTTAATGAAGCCTTTGAATATCATCTGTGCCTTTTTAATAAAAACTCTTCTCGTCTCAAGCTCCATTTTCTTTCTCGGGGACCAATCAGCGGGCCATTCAAACTGAATATGCCCGTAAATTATTTTTTAATTATTATTCTCCCATATGCTGGGGAACAGGGCGCAGAGTTGCTCCTCTGAAACCCAGGAGGGAATTCCATTGCACAGCACCCCGAATCAATATCAGGTTGTGACCTGCTCTCGTTCACGTAACAAACTCATGTCACATTCTGCACCTAGGCTGAGCTCGAATGAAGCTCTTCCAGAGGCCCGTGAGCTTCTCACGGCACTCAATCCACTGCTACGTCCAGTTGAAGAAAGATTCAATAAATAATCATCTTCTTTAAGACACTAAATGGAATGGAATAATTTGTAACAATGGCAAATGTAAAATGATGGTAGTATATACAGTATATATATATATATATATATATATATATATATATATATATATATATGCATTTAGCAGACTTACAGTAGTGAATGCATACATTTTTCAGTATATGTGGTCCCAGTGGGAATTGAACCCACAACCTAAGCCTTGCCAGTGCCATGCTCTACCGACTGAGCCACACAGAACCACACAGAGTGTCTGTGGAACACTGGGCCTGGTGGGAGTGTGGAGGTGAGGAAGACCACCTGTGCGTACAGGTAGAATACGACCGCGTTGGGAAGAAAGTCTGGATTCTGCATTCGGGCTCTGAGTCTTCTGAAAGGTCACAGAGTCAGATATCGCCTAGCAAGAAGCGAGCAAAGAATGTGTCTAAACAGAATGCACCGTCGTCATTAGCTGCCCAAAACACAGCTCGTTTTTTTAAGATGGGTCCGGTCAGCAGAACAAGAGGCCACCGGTGGAAATGAGCTAAAGGCAAAAAAAAAAGTTTGTGTGTTTTTTTTTTTTTTTTTTGTGTTTTTACACAGAGAGCTGTCAATGCCTGGAGCATGCAGTACTGGACACTCTTTCGGTCGAGACATGACGAGCCCAGATGGGCTGAATGGCCTGTTCTTGTCATTATGTATTCTTATGTTCCTATGATCTTCTTGTGTTAAGTGTTTAAGGTTCCCTTCACAGTGTCCAGTGACTGCTCAGTAATAGGGCACTTGAAGCGCGCACACACATTTCCTTCTGTGGGCCTACGTGCTCTATGGAGCAGGCTAAATGGTAGCTTTCTAAGATCCAGCCAACCATGATACATTTTGGGGGTGTTCTCGAAATATCTATCATTGTATTTTATTTGTCTGATGCAGATTATGTCAATTCAACCTCATGTATCACAGTAAAAGCCTACGTTGATGTCATTTAAGGGTCTCCAGTAAAAATGTAATATTTTTTTCTTTTATTTTTTGCTGTTGTTGAACCTACTTTGACTATTTGGTATCAATGGTGCCTTCACTTGATCTGAAAATCAACTTTGTGTGTGTGTGAGTGAATGTGTGTGTCGGTGTGTGTGCGTGCGAGAGTGTGTTTTATGGTCTTCTTGCAGGAGAGCCTTGACATATGACTTGACTTTTATTTAGATAAGCACGCAGGGCCGTGGAGCACCTGAGACCGGGCGGAATGTGAAATGAGCACGGCAACAGCACACAGCAGTCCGCCCCTCATCAGTCACATGTGCGCAGCGCTGGACTCCATGAGAGGGCCGTTTCATACGGGCTCGCGCCAGTGTGCCCCCAGTGCACTCTGTGTTGTATCGGACACACAGACCTGCAGTCCTGTTCCACAGGAAGCTTCTCTAGAGGAGAAATAATTGAGTGCATGTGCTCGAGTGTATGTGAGCGAGTGTGTGCGTGTGTGCATGTGTATATCTGTTTGTGTGTGTGTGTGTGTATCTGTGTGTGTGAGTGTGTGTGTGTGAGTGTGTGTGTGTGTGTGTGTGTGTGTGTGTGTGCATGTGTATATCTGTTTGTGTATGTGTGTGTGTGTGTGTGTGTGTGTGTGTGTGTGTGTGTGTGTGTGGGTGTGTGTGTGTGTACCTGTGTGTGTGTGTGTGTGTGTGTGTGTGTATGTGTGTGTGTGTGTGTGTGTGTGTGTGTGTGTGTGTGTGTGTGTATGTGTGTGTGTGTGTGTGTGTGTGTGTGTGTGTGTGTGTGTATACTGTATCCGTGTGCACACACAGAGCTGAATTCTTCCAATCATAATCCCAGACCACACAGAAGTCCCTCTCTTCCATCAGAAACACAACCCCCCCACATTTCCCATCCCCTTTAAATCTGCCCTTTGAACCCAATGGCAGCGACGTGGACATTAAGCGCAGCGCGGAGACACGCCAGCATCGACAGCAGGCGCTGCCCCCACACCACACCACTTCGCCTCCCTGAGCCCCAGAGCGGTGGGCTAAGGGGGGCTAACCCTCCCGACGAGCCACATGCGCGTCAGACAATCGTTCTGGCCCCGACAGCGATCCGTTCCCACAACAAGCCCATTGTGGCGCGCGCACCCTGGCGGCGAAAGGGGAAGCTGATCCACGCGGACGTCAGACCTGGCGTGGAGGCCACAAGGCCTCGGTCATGGAGAACCCCCCGCCTCCGTCCTCTGGCCATGAGCTACATTTCGTCTCGTCCCACCTGGGAGAGGAGAAATCTCTTCCTGAACCCCCTCCCCGCAGCCTTATTAGCAAAGGCCTGATAATTCTGTGTGAAGTGTTCTTTCTGAGGCACGAAGAGAAGTAGGTCACTCCTCATGTGATTTGGTTCTCACAGCAAGCCGGATAGCACAAAGTAGGTTTCGAGGCCCTTCCGCGATCATACATAATTCAGGCGCACGCACGCGCAAGGACTCTGAACGCTTCTGTAGCTGGAGCGGCAGCTGCGGTAAACGGGTTAAACCCGCGCGCCTCGGTCCGGAAGCTTCTCTTTGTGTCGAGCGTCGATCCCTTTTGATTATTTCAGAAAAGCTTATAGGCCGCCCCTTATAGAATACGTCTGGCGTGATCTAACGCCGTCTGGTTTTTGCAGGCGCTGCGTCCGCGGGATCTCGCACCGTGCGAGTGGGCTGTCCACATGGGGGCTGCGCTGGACGGTACCGCCGGGAACGGTTCTTGTTCTGAACCTTTGTGTTTCAAGGTGCACCTGGGTGAGAGAGCAGCTCTCGGGAGGGCCCTGCATCAACACAGCCTCAGTGTCCTGAGACGGACAGAAGGAATGCTCGTACGAATGTTGAAACATTACCTTCAAAATACGTATTTCACAACAAAATGTCTGTCTATTACTACTGCGAAACTACTGTACTATTGTTGCACTTTTCAGTTATCTTCTGTAATCTACTGTATATATTGTGCCGTGCTCATTGTACAATGGCTTATTGTTTTAGTAGATTACGAAAGATGTGATCGGAAAGTTGCATGTGTGTGTGTGTGTGTGTGTACGTGTGTGTGCGTGTATTTGTGTGTGTGTGTGTGTGTGTGTGTGCATGGGTGTGTGCGTGCATGTGTATGTTTGTGCGTGTGCGCATGCGTGCGTGTGTGTGTGTGTGTGTGCGTGTATTTGTGTGTGTGTGTGCCTGTGTGTGTGTGTGTGTGTGTGCATGTGTGTGTGTGTGTGTGTGCGTGTGTGTGCGTGTATTTGTGTGTGTGTGTTTGCATGCATGTGTATGTTTGTGTGTGTGTGTGTGTGTGTGTGTGTGTGTGTGTGCGTGTGTGTGTATGTTTGTGTGTGTGTGTGTGTATGTTTGTGTGTGCATGCATGTGTGTGTGTGTGTTAGCGGTCTTGCAGTGTAAACCCAGCGCATACTGCAGCAGGAGTTCCCCTTACCACTTCTGCACTGCCTACGCTATGGACAGGAAAACCATACTGAGAGGAGAGCCAATCCCTTGCGGAACCTGTGGTCAGTCCTCTCACTTCTCAAGCGTACACAGACACACAAAAAACACAAGCACACACAGACACACACACACACACACACGCCAGCAGAGATGAGATGAGACAGCCCCGGAGAAGTGGGAACCTCTTGAGCTGTACACAGAGTTTCAGTCAGAACCTGCTGTGCAAAACACATGAGCATGGAGCTAACCGAAATGACCACCGTCACACTCGTAATTACCACGCTTCTCAACTCTCACTGTGTGGAAGTCATGGGCGCTGAACTAAAGAAAACACGAGTCTATATACGGATAGGGACTGGTGCTGCACTTAAAACAGGAAAACTGCCCTCGTCTTCCACTGCTGGCACTGCCATACGATCGCTCGCTTGTTTCTCCAAAAGTGACGTGGGTTACGGTTTGCCGGCCACACTGCATCAGGCACCACAGCATCTAGATCGGGACGATCGGAGTTTGTAGCCAGTGGGTTTCAGTTACAGTAATCTGTGTGGCACTTTATCACGTTCAGAAGCAATTGTAAATACGCCGTGTAACAGAGGTCCGTGGCGCCCCTTTCCATTTGCAAGCATCTGACCTCCCCAAAACGAGTTTAAAATACAAAGAAGTCCACATTCAAACGTACACAAGACAATAAGACAGGACTTAGAATCTCAGATCAATTTTATATATACATTTCTTATATATTCTCTCCCTGCAACATACAATCAGCTGCTATAATTCTGTAGCATCTGGTAACTGTTCTCCACATACGCATCAAAGCAAAAACAAAATTTGTACTTGAAAGTGTAATGGAAACCCAACAGCTTTTTTTTTTTACGTATCTAGTCATTCTGTGCCCATGACAACGCCTCTGCACATGGCTCTGGGTCACACCTAGCTTCTAGATTCTGAGACTTCATTACATAACCACAATGGTTTCCACTATTGTATGAAAGTAACAGCAATAAAAGCACTCTGTAGTTTGCCCTTTGCCATCTATTTTTAAAGACCTGCTCTATTAAGGTCCTCGGCAGCATCCCCCAGGGCGTCTCGTCTCGCTACCGCAGAGCATCACGGGACAGGAAAGCCCTGCTCAGACAGCCTGACGTTGAGCGGCTGCACAAGGACAACGGGACACTTTAGCGGAGTGTCTCCGAACTAATGAGCACAGCTGTCGCGTGAAAAAACGCGCGACTCGTCCGGGGAAAAACCAAACTCAAACTCAAACTCAGCTACCGCGAAGTTCGAAAACGCGAAGGTGTGTTCGTTTGTGTGTGCGTGCGCGTGTGTGTGTGTGCGTGAGACAGACTTGCTGAATCCTGCGACTATACCATATCACATTTTCGGTTCTCTACAGATAATTGGTGCTGGAATGAGAAGAATTTCAAGAAGATTGTAATGCACATCCTGTGTTGTCAAAATGACCACACAAAAAAGGTTTTCTCACGACAGCTGTAAGCTGTTGGAGAACATTGTATTCGAGGGAAAATGCCATAGCACCAGAAATACTATACTGAAGTACTTCATTAGACTGGGACTTAAGGAATCCGCCATTTTCTACATATCAGGGATATCTGAATTAGGAGAACTTTAACTCCTCGCCTCGCTAGTATCGTATGTCAAGCCATCGCCTCAGGCCACATTCCGCCTCTGCGTGACTTATAGCAACGACAAAGGTGAACATGATGTGATCGCGATTTACAAATGCCTCGGCATGTCTTGGGAAAAATAAAACTCATCACTGAGCTCATTTGCGACAAGAAATCAATTAATTTAAAACTGCGAGGCCTTTCCACACAATTTTCAAATTTACAGAGCAAATCTTTTAGCTGAAATATGTAGCTGAATAACCGTTATTGTATGGTTATGATGTAACCATGCAATAATGGGGCCTAATAATATTTTTTTCAATTAACTTTTAACACAATTGAATTCCTTATATTCATTTTTTTTTTTTTATATAGGTAACTGCAAAAATAAAGAAAACGCCAATATAAAAGTGTCTTAATAAGGTTTTGGACCACCACGAGCTGTGAGAACAGCTTCAATGTTTTTGTTGATGGTGGTGAAAAATGGTGAGACGGCCCTGGCATGAGGTTTACATCATTTTCATGCCCAACAAACCATTCAGTGACCAGCCATGCCTTGTGAATGGGGCATTGTTATCCTGGAAGAGACCACTCCCAATAAGATAGAAATGCTTCACCAGAGGATGAAGGTGATCACTCAGAATGACTTTGTATTTATTGGCGCTTACCTTGCCCTGTTAAGGGGTTGAGTGAACTTAAACCACGGCGGGAAAAAGCACCCCACACCATAACAGAGCCGCCAGAGCCCTTCATTTACTCAAGCGCTTCTTTTATTTTGGCATTTACCTGTATATTATTATTATGATTATTACATTATTATTGTAAGGACTGGTTATCTGGAACAGAATTTCTGGCAATTACACAAGAAGTAAGATTGGTGAGTGTTGCATCACTGTGCTCATTTTGTTCCTGTTACGAGCTGTAAAAACACAGAAGCTCAGAAACTGCAGTATCTCACACAGCTTTAATGGAAACACCCACACTTCAAGAAAAAACAAAAAAAGTGAGAATTTTCCAACCAGACACTCCTAGTGAGCTTCTCATCAAGACAGAGGATGTTCAATGCAGGTCGTGCTGTTTCTCAACCGCCCACACACAAACGTATGAAACACACACGTTACACACCCGTGCACACACGCACACACACACACACACACACACAAACATGCACTCACATACGCCCACACACCCAAATATGCACTCACACACACACACACACACACAAACATGCACACACACACACACAAACACACACACACACCAAATATGCACTCACATACACCCACACACCCAAATATGCAGACATGCACACACACACACACACACACCCAAATATGCACTCACACACACACACACACACACACAAATATGCACTCACATACACACACACACACACACACACAGAAACATGCACTCACACACAAATTCAGGTAAAAGCAAAATAAACAGCAGCCTGCGTCAATGGAAATGTATGAATGAGCACTGTATTTCAATGCAAATGTGGCTTGTTACAAAATTTGTCCTTTTGGATGTACAACAATCGGTCTCATTTTTACTGTCCTAACACACGAGCTGTAATGTAATCTGAACGAATCTATTCGCACCACACAAACACACAGGGGCAGGATCAAATCAGGCAGCATAGCACCATGGTAACAAAGCCTCATCAAATAAAATCCTCAATCAAATCCTTGGAATGTTTTGCCTGTTTGCAGGCTGGTTATCACTGGCTACAGCTTCAGGGCAGGACAGGCCAAACTGACTGAGGGCAGGTGTGGCAAAGGTTAAGGGCAGGACAGGCCAGGTATGGCCAGGGAGCAGCCTACCATCTAAAAACTACAAACTGTCATCATCATCATCTCCATCTCCACATAAGGTATCGACCGCATGCTTCGCGCATACACTAAAACATAACGCTGTATTACATAACGAGGTTGCATTGCTCGTGGAACAGAAATAACGGTTATGTTAGTGCACTACAAATGAAAGGCGTGTTTCACCCCCCCCGGATGAGAGATTACTCAACAGGCCAAGATGGCGCTCAGAAAAGAGAGGAAGAGCCAACGTCCAACGTACGTACATCAGGGGTGCACACTTACTGCCGATTCCACGTGGCACAGATTTGCCCCTGGTGGGGGGCACCAGTAACAGCAGCATACAACAGGTGCTGAACTATGAAGTGTGACCACCTTAAGTGAGCAATCGATTGCAACTTTCATGTACCGCGTGGTGCCGTTGTAGCAACATGCTAATGCACATGCTCGCAGCCATAGTCTGTTGCACATAGCGGTTAGATAACCCTTCTTGACCACAGGCACACACCCGCACTAATGCTGTGCACACACTCACATGTACACACACACAAAAAAACATACACACAGTATACGCTACGCTAAGCTACGCCTGTTCTCATTTACGGTCCAGGCACAGGAAATGCAGTGTATGCATGTATCAGGCAGGTTCCTGAAAGCAGAGTTTCTACAGCGGAATGACAGGTACACGTTACAGTATATAATATACTGTATATACATGTATAAATATACACATATAATATAAAGGTCTACTGTATATTATATGTATACTGTGTGTTTAAATCAAATTAGGAATCAATTAAATTACAGATATAAGAAATATACTTGATACATGCAATAGGTCTCAAATGCATTCTCTCTGTTTCATTAAGTAGCAATGACACATTCATGAATGTATTTTATGTGAAATGTACCTAACATTTACACAACGTCTTCATCTGATCACCCAAAGAGGACTCATCCCCCAAGGGGTTACTCATTAAAGGTAGCATCAATTTTTCCACAACGATGGGGCCTCACGAGTGTTATCTGATTACTAATAATTGGTTTCCGTTCCTTTTTTTATTTTTTTTAACCATTACCCAGGCCACATCTATTACCAATAGAATCACTTGAATATTTGCACACCATGAAGGTGAGTCATGAAATGAAAATATGCAATGGTACAAAATTACCATCTTTTCCCTTGTGGTAGAAGGTAGGCGGGATGTTACTGGTATTTACTGAATCAATTAGAAATATTAACACTTTTGTGCCGCAGAATTGAAATGTGGTTATTCGATTGTCACGTGCTTTCTCGTTTTAAAATCACATTGCTTAGAAACCCAGAGAAAGGGAGCCATTATGACACTGCACACACACATTTTTCATTTTCAATGAAGTCGCTACGGAACACGTGTTTAACAGTAGAGGCTCTGTCATGTATGTTCCCCGGATCATTTAGATGATCTAACTATCAGATAGTTTACTGACACCTCCTCTCTTAAAATATGATTATTATTATTATTATTATTAAGTTCTGCAGTAGAGAATTTCAGCCTTCTTTATTCATCTTCAAGACTTAAATCGTCACAATCCAAGACTAAAATCTTCACAATCCATTATACCAGCTGAAGCCAGTACCAGCCATACGCATCCTACCCCTCAAAATCGCCTTAGCAACCCTCTGCAATCTTTACAACGATGGCACTCAAGTGTAATGCAACAACTCCAGTGCAATTCCAATGCAGCCTAACTCACGTGCGGTTTTACTGACCATTGTTACCAGCGCATGAATGTGAAGGGAAGAATGATGTAACGACAAGCCACGCTTACATATCGACACAGGATCTCTTCGCTCCATCTCTGTCCGCCTGTGTCTCACGACCCTCTTTCTCTGCCACCCCGTGTTCCCCCTCCCCTTCCCCCTCCCCCTCCCCCTCCCCAACAGGACGACTGTCTCGCGGCTGTCGTGGGAGAAGTCTGGAATCTGCCCACCTGTCACGCGCTCTCACTCCCAGCGATGCTGAGGAGTTGAACGCACTCCTCACTTCGAGCGCGGTGTTGCTCCGAGAATAGTTCTCCGATAACCTGACAAGCGTCGCCTGCCAGCGCCGTCTACAGAGGGTACGTGGGGTCGGATAATGGCGGCGGCTCGCTGCAAGCCAGAGTGAGGAGTGACAAAGTCAGCTGAGCCCAAATATAAAAAGGTTCTACTTGGACTGCGCGCACACCATCGATCCCCAGCACCTTTTCTTACGTTTGCATGGGTGCGCGACCGAGCGGACGTTCCCCCCTGCAATTTGTTTGCGCCTTTGACTGCGTAAAAAAATCAGCTGCGTCTCACACATCTGATCGATTGATCGATCGATCTGCCAAAAGCCTGCGCCTCTCCTACTGTCGCGAGGCGAGCAAAAATAATAAAAAATGGCGAAAGAAATGAGGAATTACTGAACCTTTTGCCACCGGATGAGACCTTGTGGCTGTGCAGTTTCCACTCGCATGTCTGCGCAGCTGCCCACTGTGGGTGCGGCCGCAATGTTTGTCCACGCGTGTCTGCATAAATCACACACACGAGAAAACTACCCAAATCTGTTTTTAACACCAGAGCTCAGTTTGGGCATAAAAAAAAATGTCCAGGGCAGAACACTGTGTGTGTGTGTGTGTGGGGGGGGGGGGTCACTCTAACCTCGGCCTCACCTCCCCTCAGGTACGGAGGCAGGAACCATAGCGACAGTAAACCCACATGGGGCGAGGTGGAGCCGGAAATTCATCACATCTGGTGCGATCTGAGAATCCCGCTGTCGCAGCGCCGAGTGAACCGTCAAGACGAGGCAGCCGAAAGGAAAATGGTAGCTCTGTAAAATAGGTTCCAGATTTTCGAGACGTTTTACGGCCTGAGGAACCTCAAAGCACGAGAGCAAAAAAAAAAAAAATTATAATAACGCCTCCGTTAAGCTGGAAAATAGAAAGAAATGTTACAAAGAAAGCTGCAAGGCCCATAATACTGATGGAGGACAGCAAGAGCGAACGCAGGATTCCGTTTTCTGTGGTCGCCATTATTCAGGGCCAGATCATGGCCGTGTCCGCCCGCCCCCCCGGTCCCCCTCACACCCCCAGGCCATTGACCACACAGACACAAGTTTCGAACTTCAACCCTGCCCCTCCCCCTCGCAGCTCTTTGGGGAAATCCCTTGGCGTCCTGACATTTCCTGTTTACAAACCTGCCAGTGACTGCGGCCCCCGGATCGCAGAGCGTGAAGCACGGTCGCTGACCAGAAAAAAGGCCCGGCCAGCCTGTTGGAGTTACCCGCTCCGACGGGACCGACCAGCCTCCAGCAACGCTGACCACATCGCATGCTTCAGTGATTCACAGCGCTCGGAGAGGGGAAAAAAACCCAATAACAACAATTGCTTTGTTTCTTCAAGGCAGATTCTACTTTGCAGCAAGTTCAGAGTACGGTGCCCGCCGTTCTCTTCTACGCAGCACGCTGTATGCAAAAATATCAAAAGAGTTGCGCATTTATGACAAGAACAAGAGTGGTTCACCGAGCGGGTGGTAACCCTGGTAACCCTGCATGGCGGAGACGAGTCAAGATCAAGAGTTTATGTTCTGCCCGAGCGGGTGGTAACTATCAAATCAATGTAAATTTGGCTAAATTTTCCCCGTGGGTGCTCGGCCTGGGTGCGGAGCACCCAGGGATCACTTGAGCACCCCCCCCACCACCACCACCAATAACACACAAACGGAGAACAACACATTCTCATTCATTTCAGGCCTAAAGGGCTGAATATTTTAAGAGGATGACCGGTTTAGGACAGGGCCTCAAATCTCTGACGAGAATTAAATAAATAATACAAACTGGCGCTTCTGCTGTACTGTACGTCGTGTCCCGCGGGTACTCCGTCTTCCGTCCCGGCTTCGGATGAAAGCGCAGGGGGCCTCTGTGTGCGACCCCCGACACTACACCTCCAACTCCTGCGACGTCACACTCGTGACCTCCGAAATTCTGACACAGGGTGTGAGAGGCCATCGTTAGGGGAACGTGTGGCACCCGAGCCCAATTCACAAAGTCGTAGAAGAAATGCAGCGTCTTATTTTCTCCACTCACTTTTTTTGTTTTCAAAAAGCTTTGGGATCATTGTCTTGCCAAAGTATCCATTTGTAGCCCAGTTTCAGTTTTCTGCAAGAGGGAACCAGGTTTTTTTGGCCAAAATGTCTCGGAACTTGACATTCGCATTGGTACATTATTCCATTGACCTTAACAAGAGCCCCAGACCCGGTAGAAACAACCCGGGTGGTTCTGTGTGGCTCAGTCGGTAACATCAGGTTGTGGGTTCGATTCCCACTGGGACCACATATACTGAAAAATGTATGCATTCACTACTGTAAGTCGCTTTGGATAAAAGCGTCTGCTAAATGGCACATATATTATATATTAACCCCATAACATCAACGATCCACCACCATTTTTAACCATAGGTAACTCTTCAACATAAGCGTACTTCTGACGTCAAACCCAACACTGGTGTGCATGGCCAAAGAGCTACATTTTTGTCTCATCTGACCACAATACTCGGTTCCAATCAGAATTACAATTTAGCCATTTAGCAAACTCCAGATGCTTATTTTTGTTGATTACAATCAGCAGAGGCTTTTTCCTGCCAACCCTTCCAAAAACATACTGGCATGGAGGTGGTGTCTGAGGGTAGATTTGGAGACTTTGTGTCCCCAAGAGGCAAGCAAGTCATGGCCCTTGGATTTGTCTTGCCTCCCAAACCATCTGCCTCGCTGTAAGTGGGGCCAAGATCCACTATCCTCCTCTACCAGGCAGGATTACCACTGTTCCAGTGGCTTTAAACCTCTTAATTATTGACCTACTAGTGGAAAGTGGTATCTTTATTTTATTTTTATTTGTTGGTATTTAACAATCTACTGCTATTTTACCATCTATTGACTTGTGAAGGTCAACAGCCATTTGTGTTGTTACTTCTGATAATGCTTTGCCTTTCCCGACGGTGGATTTCACATTTTTATACCCCAGTTAAACAGGAAGACATGGGATGCCACAATAGAAGATGTCATATGGGATGCCACAATGCCACAAAAAGATTGAGATGAACTTGAAAGCAGCCATTTAATGCAGATTTAATTGTGTTGGGGAAATATTACTTGTTCAACAAAATTTTCTTCTCTGAACAATCGTATTAATATAAAATATTGTTCCATTTTTTGAGAATACAATATAGCTCATTACCTGGTTATTTTATACTTCTTTGTTCATCTTTATTAAGGGTGTGAATAATTTTGGAGGGTACTGTATATATATAATTTCCATAGATTGTATGCACAGATGAATGTACAATATGCAAAAAAATCTTGTTTCATAACAAAAGTGAAATTGCATACATGTAAATTGCAATAATATACTCCCAGTACAACACACACATTGTACGGCGCCCGTCCTTTTCCCTTGTCGTTTTAATGTAGCACTTTGAGCCATCCCACGTTTGCATAATGGTGCTCAGTTCCACCCAAAGACTGCTGCGTTCGTACCTCCTCTCACAGGAGTTTCTGATAATCGTTTTCCTGTTCTAGGCCGCAGGAGTCAGGCCCCGTATCGCTCAGCTCACACAGCCAGCGAGAGAGAGAGAGAGAGAGAGGGGCGAGGCGAGGGATAGTCAACCCACATGCAAAACTCCTTATCCAGCTGCTCAGAGAGCCTGATCCAATGGACATTGTTCTCACACCTGCAGCAACTGGGTGTCAAGGATATTACATGCATTTTAGTATTAGTATTATTAGTATTTTCTGTTTAGCGAATGTTGACATCTGCCCATTTCACAACAAAGTCAACTCTCTGCAAAGTGATGCAACGGCTCAAGTAAAAGAGTTCCACGAAGGCGAGTTGAACATTGGCTATTAACGATCTGAAATCCGGCATGGAAATGTGAAAATCAAATGCAAATTAATATTTGTAAATATATTCCCAAATATAGGGAATATATTTGTATTATGTAACAATACATGACGCATGCCAGAAAATATAGACCATCAATTACTACCACGTGTGTATATTTGACTAAATACATATACTGTAGAATGCCCTGGAAAATACACTCTACAGTATACAGTATGGATACAATTGTTCAAACAAAAGTGACCAAACTTCAAACAGATAATGGTGGTGAAACAACGCATTATTGGAAATCTACTGAAAATAACTTTCAGCAAGGGCATGCACATTAATTATTTGTGCAAGAAAGCATTCCAAAGCTTTCGCCGATTACCGCTTTGCAGAACACGCAATAAACTCCAGTTCCCCGGTAATGATTTGGTGTTTTTTTGCTTTGTTATTACTTAATTAAGCATCAGTCCAAATGATTCTGTGCGAAGGAGAGAAGAGGAGATAGGCCAGGGCCTGTAATTAAGAGGCACAATTCCCATAGCTAAAATTACCCACTAATTTATTTGTGTTGGCGACGTTGTCTTCCGCATCTCATCCTCGCTCATTGATAGCAGGCCATTAAACAACAGACGCGCCACACTGCTCCGTTGTCGCTGCCAACATCATAGCTCCTGAAGCGGATGGAAAACTCCACAGCTCAGACTCCGGAACGAAACGGTCAGCGCATTATTTTAGAGAATGTCGAGTGTACACAAAGGGAAGACTGGAACATCTTTTGACGCATCCGTTGAGGATCAAAGAGGGAGGCGACCCAATTTTTGGACTCCCACGGTACAGAAGTTAGTCCGAACGGTGAAACGATGAGCACCACGGGCGTGCGTTGGTCACCTCCGTTCATTTAGCACAAATTAACGATGGTCCCTTTATGTAATCAAGCGTTTGGATGAAACAAAAACACCAAAAAACGTTGAATACCACCGAAAATGCAAGGGCCTCCTTTATCAATATGTACATAGAACAACTCTCCCAATTTATTCTTGGGCAAAAAAAACAACCTGAATGTTTATGTGCTAGATTTAACAATCATGTATACAATGCAGGCTTTTGGAATCAATATTATATATAATATTTTATATCATATATTTTGTTGCCATAGGATACTGTATTTCAATCCAGGCAAGCCTCTTGACTAAACATGATCGACGCTGTACAAACATTTTGGAGATCTGTACCCTGGAAGATATTTCTATTTTTTTTCTTTTTAATGATGCACAGTATAGTCATGATGTTAGGAGCAAAAGTTCACACATGACAAAACTGAGCTACACGTCCACAACTTGAAACAAGGAATATCCTATTATGGCATTTGAGAAATTGTAAGTGGATTATGGTGGGACAGACAATAAGATTATTATTATGACATGTTACAAATTAGACAGTTAGACAATTTGGTACAATTTTCCTTTTTGCCTGTTTATGTGGCTGTGGCACCTGAATGTATTGTTGTGACTTTACTGTGTTGGCGTAATTGATATTGATCCTGTACTTTATTTCCTGATGGTCTGTAAGTTTCCCTAGATAAGGCCATCTGGTACATGCCTACATGCATACAGTTGACAACTGTGGTGTAGAGCATGGCGCTGACAACGCTTTCATTCTGGGTTCGATTCCCATTGGGACCAAATATACAGAAAAATTTATGCATTCACTACTGTAAGTTGCTTCGGATAAAAGCGTCTGCTAAATGGCTTATATTATATATAATGTCTTATTAACTGATAAGAATGGAAGACTGTTTTTGCATCGTGGTCATTCTATTGCTGTTATGTGGATCTTTCTGCAGTATGAATGCATATATAATGTTGTTATTTAATATGGACCAGATGACGATGTTCACATAAATGCACGTATATACAGCAAGAGCTCAATTAAACTCTTCTAATACAAATAAATATATTTAGAGGTGACACATTCAAAACGTACTGGCGTAAATACCAAACATGACACACTTAACAACTTCAATGACCACAGGACACAAATGGAAATTGACGGTTTACAAGAAGTGTCTACCTTTTTAAGAGTAAAAATGATTCACTCAAGCACAGAAGTGGTGAGACACCAACATCAAATTGCAGAATCCAGTTATGATTTTCAACAGCTAACAGCTATAATGCACGCATGCAGTCTTCGATTCTTCACTTCTTCACATATGTGCAATTCATTTTTTCCAATTGAAATACGTGGCCATTTCGTTAGCCTATATCTACACGTTTGTTTTCAAAACATAAATAAACAACACCCGATCTCAAATTTACTTCATCGTGCATTCAGAGATGATCATATTTGGTTCTGCTACCGCAAGTAACTCCATGCTATTATGATACAGGCCGAACTGTGCCCGGCTAGTTAGTCATTACACAACATCACTGTATCATTGTGGAAGCAAATCAGGGGTAATTATTTTCATTGTGATAGAGCCAGGAATCTCGTCTCAGCGACTGAGAGAGGCAGACTCAATGGAGTTCTTCCACAGACGGAAAACGACAAAGCTCCTAAGAATAAACACAGAGTGTGAGCAAAGTTTCCTACAAAATGTCGGAAACGCACCAAAGTCGCCACCCCCTCAGTCGCAATAAGCTTGCAACCAAAGAAACGGGCCCAATTCTCTAGCCAGAGATTGTTATGCAGCAGCTATCTCGCATAGCTACTCAGCAGAAACTGTCCAAAATTGGTTCTTATCCTCATGTGTCAATCTGCACAAATGATGCTCCTCAATGATGCCTACTGCTCCTCATTCACTCTGTGCTTGCCTATCCGAAACTACACTGATCTCCAACCACTCCAGTACATGCATCCACCCCATCACGCGTTCACGACAGCCAAAGCGATGGTCCCTCATCACCGCAGACACACACGCAAGCGCACACACGCACAAATACCTAGGCCTATACCCCGTAATGATAAAGTGCTTGAATATGACTTGACAGTCATATTCAGCAATAAAATCAATAATGCGCTTGTCCTCAACTTTTAAGCCCAATTAAGCAACTTTCTGTAGCAAGCAACCTGCATGCAAACACAACCCCCCTCCCACACACTCACACACACACACACACACACACACACACACACACAAACACACACAAAACCTGCTCAGTTAAGAATGATGGAAACGGTGATAGATCCGGTGGGATTATGTGTGTGTTTGTGCGTGGGTGACTCTCAGTAGGGTCCCAGCTGAAGACTTCCATAAATGAAACTATTGTGCAGGCACATTTGTTCATACGTCTAATCTACTGACAACAGCTGGCAACACTGCGTAAGTCCATCTATTCCTTCAACAGCATGGACAACAAAGTGTTTTCCTCTACAATGGCAGAAAGCTCATCTCTATTAACAGGCTGGTTTTTCCCCCCTAACGTCACAAACACGTCTCTCCCTCAGTTACAATACACTTCAGCACCCATTTTTGCCAAACTGAACGATTGTAAAAACTTACGCACGCATTATGAAATGCTTTTTTTTTTCCCCAACTGTTTCTGAACACCCTGTGGCTTTAATCCATGACCGTGTCAGTGCCGGCCATGGCCGGGAGCACCATGGGTCCAAACACAGTTATCTATCACGTTGCCCAGGAAGGAATGGTTTTAGGCTTCCAGGTTTGCTAGCTCGGACCCATGTGTAGCTACAGCAGTGATTTGGCTTCCCAAATTGGGAAGAAAATGGGGAGAAGTGGTTCTGCTGGTTCTGCATTGACTGTAAGGACACAGAATTTCAAATTGTCGAGTCTTTTTCTTCCATCATCAGTAATATCATTTGATAGAACCTGATTATGGTCTGACCGCCAAAACGCTTGCCTTGGTTTCTCTCACTCTATGCTGTGAAAAATAAAAAGCAAAGCACTATTGAGAATTTGAAAAGACTTCATTATTGTTTTGTTTTTTTAGCGTGACCCAATTTGAAATTTGAATAAAATGTGATCGAAATGAAAACCGATCAACAAAACGATAAATCCTGTAGCTAGTTAGCATTAAGCGTTTCAGTACTAAGGCAAGTTGGCTAGTCAAAGCTGTTGAGACCGAATCACTTTTCAGGCCCTTCCCAGTGCATATTGGGATAGTGCGCATGAAAGAGTGACATCTGTGCAATTAGCACATGCACCCAAAGAAAGCAAAGCAACTACAAATACCCTGACTCTAAATGCCAATCGCTCCTCCTCTACATCGACTAACATCTTTGTTGGCTATAACGTTGTTTGTGTTGACAACTCTACGTTAAGCACGCGACAAGACATTTCAGCAAATTTGTAATTAAACGTGAATGGATTGCGCTCGTTTTAAGCCTTGGAGGTTGAGACTTACTCATGAAAAGGACCCACGCCCAACGATTATCTTAATAGAGACGAGGGTAAGAGACTCAAACATGCTGGCACACTGCCTTCATCTGCAGTGTCGACAGCCTTTATGCATCCAATTTTAAAACACCAGCACAGACGCAGAAGATAATTAGAGAGCAAGCGGGATGTCTCTATTCTCGGTGTGGGCCGCTACGATTTGTGTGGCAGAAAATCCAAAACATTTTCAAAATAATTCAATATACAGTGGATGGATTCCCCCCTCCTGTTTGAATCTTTCAAAGGGAGATGTTTGGATAAAGAAATATCCATCTGCATTTAAATGTCCTCTTTTTAAATAAAAAAATTATAATGATAAGGCTAAAAACAAGTCGCGAGTACACCGCTCACGTGAAATTTGTAACAAGGTTAAAAATAAAATGTATTTTATAAACGATAGATTTGTTTAAAAATGGCACTAACACAGAGATGATATCGCGGGGGGCATTGAAGAAAAAATCTGCCGTAGTTTTTTTGTTTTTTTTACACTGTGATACACAAACTCTAGAAGGCTCGTACAGAGTTAAAAAGTGCCTCTTGCAAGACCTGAAAAACAGACTGTTAGCTGTGTGAGAGAGCGGTCTCTCTCCCCTTCCCGCCCCCTCGTCTCTCCTTCTCTGTCTCAGCACATATGGGGGCTCTTACATCCAAGCCCCAGTGCTGTGTAAAAGGTCACAAACCACTTCCTGAAACAGGCCACTTCCTCTCAGCGGACAACATCTGAATGCAAGGTTTACAGAGTGCCTGCCAGCATGGGTGCACACGTGTGTGTGCTCGTGCACATGTGTGTGTGGGTGTGTTGTGATTGTCTGTAGGTATGTGTGTGCACATTTCGTTGTTGTAAGTTTATCTGTATATGTGTGTGTTGTGAGTGTCTGTGTGTGTGTGTGTGTGTGTGTGTGCTTGTGCACATGTGTGTGTAGGTGTGTTATGATTGTAGATATGTGTATGCACATTTCGTTGTTGTAAGTTTATCTGCATATGTGTGTTGTGAGTGTAAATGTGTGTGTGTGTGTGTGTGTGTGTGTGTGTGTGTGTGTGTGTGTGTGTGTGTGTGTGTGTGTGTGTGTGTGTGTGCTTATGCACATGTGTGTGTGGGTGTGTTGTGATTGTCTGTAGGTATGTGTGTGCCCATTTCGTTGTTGTAAGTTTATCTGTGTATGTGTGTGTGTTGTGAGTGTCTGTCTGTCTGTCTGTCTGTGTGTGTGTGTGTGTGTCAGTGGTCCACTCCATGGCTCACATGGCTGAACCATTGCCGATCTTGGTATCCCACCCAGTGAATTTTAGAATGCAAATGACACAGTCGACGATAAACGATGCTAACACCAGGAACAACGCCCAGCTGACAATGTGGGAGTGAACAGGATTCGGGAGCGGAGGCGATTCACTGTGCCTGGTGCTACACTACAGCAACAATGCTATTAAAGAGTGGAGAGAGTGGCGGCAGTGTTAGCATAATGGTTAGGGAACTGGGCTTGTAACGCAAAGGTTGCAGGTTCGATCCCAGGTGGGGGCACAGCCATTGTACCCTTGAGCAAGGTACTTAACCTGGTTTGCTTCAGTAAATATCCAGCTGTATAAATGGATTGCATGTAAATAAATGTGAAACTGTGTAAGTCGCTCTGGATAAGAGCGTCTGCTAAATGCCTGTAATGTAATGTAATGTAATGGAGAGAGTCATTACATAGAGAGTGGTCAGCAATACTATCATAGCTTCCTTTATTTATACACGTTTCCGCGTAGTGTTATTTAATATGACTAGCTTAAAAAGCCGCAGTTTATGTGGTTTGAAAAGTTTTTCATTTATTGAAAATGATTTAAGTTAATCAAGTAAATCAGAGATCAGTGAATAAATAAACCACATAAACTGGAATACATGATAATCTGCCAAGCTTTTGTATAAAAATATTTTTACCAATAAATGGGACAGACTTAGTCTTCCACATAGTTTTAGAATGACAAGCTTACGTGGCACTTATTTTGTACATTGCTTGAAAATGCTAATATATAAAATGCCCAATGTGAATTTTTTATAAATTTGTTTTGATTTGGTATAATGTATACTGTCCTGCTGCATAATACATGTCTGATCATAGTTCGTTTTTTGTTAAGGAAAACCACCAGAGAAAATATACTCCTTAAGATTCTCCTGGAGTCTAGGATATTTTGCACACAATGCATGTTAAACTCATCGTCCCTAATTAGTTTAACATGTATGTAATGCATTTTAAACAAAATTTCCTCGAAAAGTGAAATCATCCCTTTTAGACATATTGGTGCTATTCTATTCTATGGAATTTATCAGGATTTTATGGTGTGAACAAACATTTCTTATAATGGTTTAGATGATGTCACAACAGTGTTGTGATCTTCAAGGTAGGAGCCGGGTCCATACACTGGGTGTACACTTGACCATAATAGTGCAATTAGAATGGATGAAATGGTAAAATAACTTTGACATTACACTGCTTACACTGCAAAACTAAGTGACCATCTTCAACATGTAAAACATGTACATATATATATATATATTTGTTACTCAGTAACCAAGGAAACAGCAAAGGAATTTCTGAAGTGCAATCTGGACAGGAAGTCGAGGGAGGCTACAGATCGATATTTATGCTCTGAGAACGGCGTCGAAACAAGTACATTAATACTTCTGCAGTTTCACCTTTTTACTTCAGTAGGGTAACGTTCATTCACAGCCATCATCATTACTCTGAGAAATGTCCAAAAAAACCTGTTACTCATTCCCTCTCAACCTCACAGGACATATGCTTCGACATGCAAGACATTCCTGTCGTGTGCACGTTGCTCTGGATAGGGATGTCTGCTAAATTGACATAATGCAATGTATTGGAATGACTCCCCTGCCCCACCCCCAGAGGCAATTCAAACCCCCACCCTGAGAAGACATCTCTTCGTTCCTCCGACCCAGTTGTGTCGCCCACGTCTCAAGGTCTGATTGGCTGTCGATGATCTGATTTGGTTTAAAAAGGGGTTAACTTTAAAGATGATTGGACGATTTGGAACAATCCACCTTGAAATGACTTGATGGTGTTTTGTTCAGGCCAGGATGGTGTGTGGTCTCAGAGCTGAGATGCTGGAGGATTTTTGGGCACGCCCACACTACTCCTTTGCACATGGCCTGAGCACTGACTGAGGAACCAGCTTTAAAGATAAAAACATTTATAAATATCTTTGCCTCTCTTACAGTAGCACTAGTAGCACAGTGGACATTGAGGGTTGTCATTTTTGTCATACAACATGTCTCTTTGTTGCATCTGGGTACAGCAACTTCTTGTATCTTTTACTTGGGTGGCGGCAGAAAGCATCTGCTGTAACACTTGAGAATCTTTGGAAGGGAATGACACTAAACTGAAGAGCCTTTTCTGTGGGCACTACCATCTCAAAGGCTCACCTTTTCACTTTGGAG
>JAINUG010000068.1:891678-1044178 GCA_029706075.1 Aldrovandia affinis | reverse complement strand
ACAGATTCCTACAGACAGGTGAGACAAAAGGGGCGGCGGAGAGACACACAACTAACTAACATTGTAACATGTTTTTTTTTTTGGTGGCTGCGATTCTTTGCCCGTCCCTCTTTCCCTGGCCAGCTGTCGCTTCTCTCAGCCAAGGCAGCTTGGGCCTGATCGCTCCTCCTGGAGAAGGCAGATTACCCGACGATCAGCAGACCGCACTGAGCATGGGCAGAGCTGGGCCTCCAGAAAGGATCAAATCCCACGGAGCGCTCTACACTGAGAATATTCTCTGAGAACATTATTAATAACCCGTAAAAAAAAAAATCACATACCGTATGTTATGACACTGAATACAAAATGCATATATTTGAGTTTACACCCAGTCTCAAAAATGGCACCTTTTGTTGCCTTTACAGCCTGAAATGAAAACATATTAAATCACACTTTTTACACCTTTATTTACACATTTTGTGGGGGAAAAATCTCAAAATTTCTGAACATTAATAAAAACATATTTTTTTTTAAAAAGTAGAATAACATGGATTGATCTAAATCTAAAGGTGTAAAAGTGATTTAATATGTTTTCATTTCAGGCTGTAATGCAGGGTTACTCAAACCAGGCCCTCGTGGGCCGAGCACTGCTGTTTTTCCCACCCTTCTTTTGGCTGGGAGTCAGGCGTGAAGACACGCTGGCCAATCAATGGCATTAATCATTCAATTACCTACCTGAGAGAAAGGGACCGAATCTGGATTTGTGGGCCAGATTTGAAGAACCCTGCTCTAAGGCAGCAAAAGGTGATTTCTTTAAGACGGGGTGTAGACTTCAAAGGGGAACTGTATATATATATATATATATATATATATATATAAACCAATGTCAACTATTTCTTTATATTTGTGTGTGGTATTGCATTAGCACACTGCAGTACATACTGGAAAACAGAAACAGACATTTTTGCCGACACTAAAATACAGCTTTGTATGACGGAGCGGGTGACCGCGGGGGCAATCTTGGTTCAGTAAAAACATCTTTAACATGGCAAACAAGGGTAGTCACTCATTTTAACAGAACTCAAATGTTCCACTTCAAGGCCAACGCAGGACGCTTTGCTACACAACCCCCTTCCTTTTTTTTAGTTTTTTCTTCTCCTTCTTCTTCTTCTTCTTCTTCTTCTTTCCTTTCTTTAATGGAAATCTTAAGCAACCCTTCGGTCCAGATTGCATCATCAGACGGAGAGGACAGCCAAGGCGGGCGAGCGAGCGAGTGAGTGAGCGAGACTGGAAAGAGTGAACTCTGCTTGAGTCAGTGACTAGACCCCTACACATGCCTAGATTTCAGTCTTTCTGCCCCCACCCCCTCCCCTCCACCCCCACTCCCCGTCCCAGTCAACACAGACAGGGGGGAGCTCTCAAGGGCCACTAAACAGAGGAACCTCTCGATTGCAGGTGCTTTCCCCTAAAACCTATTTGCCATCAGATTAAAACAACCACCGGGGGCAGGGAGGAATGACACAGCCTGACCTTTTTGGGGTGAATCGCGAGCTTCCACAGTGACGGCTAACTCAAAACAACAGAAGGACTGAATCAACACTCGGGGGCAGGCTGGCCCGGACACAAAGGTACGGAAAATAATGAAACATGGTTATGGTTCAGTAGGTACAGCATGGCGTTGGCAACACTTAGGTTGTGGGTTCAATTCCCACTGGAACCACATATACTGAAAAATGTATGCATTCATTACTGTAAGTCGCTTTGGATAAAAGCTTCTGCTAAATGGCATATATACTGTATATATAAATATACATCCAAATACTGTATGTCTGAATATATCATTCATTTTAAAATGTGTAAGTGATTGCTTCTTCCACACAAGTAGATACATTTTTTCACACTTTATAGATCATACTGTGGTTTTTTGGACACTCACAATTAAGGATACACATGCAAGCAGCAATAATGGATACATTTGTAATATGTGACACGGAATTTGCATGTACTTAATTTATTTAAACCATAAATATTAAACATTTTAACATATAATAATATGAAGATAAATATCTGCCTAGGCGTTTTGTTTATTTTCCTTCAAACTCCCTTTCGTAGCATTTCAAACAACTGACTCTCTATGACATCCTGTGGGTTTTTTTCAGTTTTGTTCAATGGTACTGCACCATTAAGCACCGATGACTTATGTTTCTGTTTCCTCTCCATATGCGTGTTAAATGTTCAATGAACATTAGTGATCTTGTAAGTAATGAGTTATTAAAATGATAATTGTGTCATTCTTATGCAACTTACGTCGAGACAATCACTGGTGTCACTCGTTATTTGTGTTGCTACGTGACCTACACCCTTAGCAACACAGATCTGGTAGACATGCATCAAAATCTTTCAGATGTCTAACAAAGACTATGTTGTTTAGGTGAACTGAATGTGAACCAGAAGTATTGTTTTTTTTCTCCCTATTCCTCCCGTGATGAGTGCCCCTTTTAACTCCATTTCATAAACACGTGCAGGTTACGTTCCTTTTCCAGCAATGTAATAAAGTAATATAATAACGATATCTTTGTGTAAGGGGATGCTTGCTATAAAAAAAAAGGGTCATGGCTGGCAAGGAATCCCCACAAAATGTCTCTCTCTGCGAGTCCACACGCACCCGCCGCAGAAACACGCCACAGATTCTATACCGTCAGAGTGTACATTCCCAGACCACATGGACGAGGCCCCAGCACCGGGCCCTGCCCCTGGAGCCATCCCTCCGACTCTCTGAGGTCACGCGCAGCAACGGTGCGGATGAGTGATGGAACCATGCCTTTCAGCCGCGGCGGGCTCTCTTGCATCGCGCGAGGGCCTTGTAGCCCAAGCCATCGTTGTTCGTTCCCTTCACCAGAAAGCACAGAAAGTAGGGTTTACGGGCCAGGGACGAAGCCGATAATCTTTTATTTTTATTTTTATTAAGACCATACAAGCGCAGTGCCGCTGTGTCGGAGATGTCCTGTACTCTGGGCTGTGGGGGGGGGGGTGCAGCAGAACTGAGGAGTAGGAAACATGGCAGATTGAAGATTAAAGTTTTTTGTGGCGTTTTTTTTTTCGTTTTCGTTTTTTTTTTCGCAGCGGGACTGACGAGGTTAACCGAGTGTAGTAAGGAAGGCCGGTCACCGTCCTCGACGCGTTTCCCTTCACTCCGAGAGACGTCCGAGCGACGTTCGGCACGCCCTCACCAACGTTCGTCGCTTCGTCCATTTCAACACGCGACGGTGCAAGTGACAAGAAAAAAAAAAGAAAAAAAAGAAAGGCACTAACAAACCAACTCACAAGGAACTTAGAGGAACTGACACAAGGAACTCAAATAACAGGAACAACAATATACAGTCAGATATAACAATGGGCTGTTCCTTACACAATAAAGACGTACAGGTACTCGGCAATGTCCGCTTCATATATATATTATATTGATATATACATAACTGCCAAAATAAAAGAAACACTTGAGTAAATGAAGGGCTCTGGCGGCTCTGTTATGGTGTGGGGTGCTTTTTCCCGCCGTGGTTTAGGTCCACTCAACCCCTTAACAGGGCAAGGTAAGCGCCAATAAATACAAAGCCATTCTGAGCGATCACCTTCATCCTATGGTGAAGCATGTCTATCCTGATGGGAGTGCTCTCTTCCAGGATGACAATGCCCCCGTCCACAGGGCATGAGTGGTCACTGAATGGTTTGATGAGCATGAAAACAATGTAAATCCCATATGCCATGGCCGTCTCTGTCACCAGATCTCAACCCAACTGAACACTTACGGGAGATTCTGGAGGCAGTGTTTTCTACCACCATCAACAAAACACAATGGAATGATGGAATTTCTGGTGCTGGATCCCTCCAACAGAGTTCCAGAATCTACGCCAGGCCCATTGAAGCTGTTCTGGTGGCTTGTGGTGGCCTTTTCAAGACACTTTATGTTGCCGTTTCATTTATGTTTGCCAGTTACCTGTATGTGTGAAGCATGGTTGTGAGGCCCCCTAACCTCACGATCAGCTTTTCCGGATAAACAGAAAATTCGCTTGGTTGAATCCAAACATTAATTTACAGTTCTTTTCATATTTTATACTTTCCATGAAGCAAAGCTATCCAAGTTATTGTCATTCATCTCCCCATATACAGCCCCCCCGCCCCGCAACACACACCCTGTCTCTCTCTCTCTCTTTGTAGTGGAATGGAAAAACAATCTGTATTGTTAACACTGTGTTAAAAATAGCTGGAAGCACCCGCTATTTGAATTATTGTTCAACACGGGGAATTGTTTCAACAAAAAAGGGAGGGGTAACTTGTTGTCCAGGAGAGAGTTCGTCTAAGACAAGAACGGCATATGCCGAACGCTGAGGAATTCCACAGCAGCGGCAGAAAGTGATTGTTGCCAGTGAATCTTTTAGATTTTGTGCTTGTGCTGGTCTTAATAAACGTTACCCGTTTCCATAAATGCTTCAGGTATTTTTTTAACAGCAAAAATAGGTTTTATTCTTCCTGTAATCAAAATGTCCTGGAGAAGATCAAACTAGGAACGAGGGTACTTTAACAAAAAATTTAAAAAACATGTCACTGCAAAAGGACACTAAGCCAATTGGTCAGTAGGCCGTAGTACCACACATTTCCATGAGCAACGGTGCGAACGTGCGCCTCAAAGGGGAACACTGCGTGCGCATGTGAACCTTATTTTTTAATTAGTACTGCCAATAGTAGCAGCGGTATAACTTCTGCCCGTCCCACGAGGGACTTAAATAAGAAACACTCTGGTCCAGGGACGGGTGCCCTAACCACAAAAGCACACGCTGCCAATGGCTGCGGGCTCGTTTCCTGCACGGAGGGCTCGTCCCTCGGGGATGTTAGTTCCTCAGACCTCCCCAGACGCTGAGTACGGACCTCTGGGGCGAAAGACGCAATAATGATGAAAAGGATTTTTTTTCCTCCTGACAAATGAGAACATTTTCCTTTAAGTAGGCCTAAGTCAAGATGGGTCAAAAGCAGATAGGGGGAAGGGGGGGAGGGGGTGGGGGTGGGGGTGGGGAAGTAGTGGAGGTTATTCATAACTCCGTCTGTCACACCGAAGTCATCACGGGCTGTCGAATGTCTAATGCGGGTTGTCTAATACCCCCCCCAGTATTGCGCCTAGTCTCCTCCGCTGAGAGACACTGCCTGCGAGCCGAGCCCCGAGTCAACGGCGGAGTGGACCGCGCAGCGTTACACGTTCGGTCACAAGACGGGTCTCTTCAACAGCCCCCTCGAGCCCGGCGGCGCGGCGTACACAGCTTCCCCATTGTACCGCTCGCTGGTGCAATCGCCGTCGCTCGGAACTCATTGCGTCCTATCACAAAGCCTTTGTGAGCCCTGCACACTACAGCACTGTGGCCCTTATAAGCCGTCGTTATAAGGGAGAAAAAAAGAAGAAAAGAAGAGAGGGGAAAAAAAAAAAAAAGGAAGTCAGATTACGATACGGTGACAATCGCAATGCTGTGTTTTACCAACGTTATTACAGCCGGCATTAGATTAGACAAAGGTTAAAGTTGTGCTTTGGCTTAGGCCCCCGAGGCAGTTTGATTAGAACGCCGGCGAGCTCATTAAATCGCCGGGTGTGAGGCGAGACAGACATCTTTATTATCACATGAATCAATCACCTCGTCGGACCATCTCAAAAAGGTTCGGAACGCCTGCCCAATTGAGTCTTTTATGGACATAAACTGACCTGCCGCGAGACGGTAATGGAATGTCGACAAGCGTATCAAGCGGTGACATTTTTTCAATTATGTAGTACAGGTTACAAATATATATGACCAGATATATGACCTGGACGTGCTTTGATTGTATCCATACGAGGCTGAACAAGCGTACAATGCTATATTAGCCTGTCACACTCTACAGGCGGGGCCAAAGGGTTATTAATGAGAATACCACGGCACATTGTTTCAAAGGGTGCAGACTGGAAATCTAGCATGAGGGAGGTTCATTGGAGCAAGCAGCAGCCAAATTGCTTTTGTACGTCTTCTCTCTCGGTTTCCCCGTCACTCTAGCTGTCGGCCCAGTCCAAATCTTGTCCTTGTGTTGTGGAAGCCTGATCACCCTAGGCTTGCCACAGTTGCAGGATGCCCATAACGCAGGACCTCAAAAAATTGTGATCAAACAGCCAAAACTACACGGACGTCTGATAATCGCAAGGAATCAACCAACAGAACATTTAAAAAAATATATTTTCTTACGCGGAAAGACCTGAGTCCCAGCGGGCCCACCAATTGTACGCTAAATTGCGGTCGTCCACGGCTCAGAGGAAACACAGCGAGGCCATTGAGGGCTTAGACACGTCCCTGAACTCTCAACACCGCACCTGCACTGTGGCGTGCTGGGACTACTGGAACCATGTGATGAGAGACTGTACCTTAAATGTGCAGGCCTGCCCTACAACTGATCAGTGGAGCATCCATAGAACATCCATTTACACACACACACACACACACACACACACACACACACACACACACACACACACACACACACACACACACACACACACACAGTGTTAACAAGCCAGGCGAATCTTTCATGCCAATTTCCTGCAAAGTGTCTGGAGACGGAAAGCCAGCGAATTCACTCCTTCAGAGCAAATGACAAAGGAAATGTCGAACAACGTAGACGAGATAAAAATCATAATTTCCAGTCTCACATTTCACGTTTGTCTCCCTAGCCCCTTACAAAAGGCAGCAGCCTGCCAGAGCAATCGACGTACACATAATCATCGCCTGTTTTTTTTAAGCCCCTTTGTGGTCTCACCGAATTCCAATCTCCTTGGCCCACATTAGGGACCTCAAGCCCTCCCATTAGCCATCCGAGCTCAAGCACCAGTGGATTCATTGAGCTTTAAACTATACGCGAATGAACATCAGAACAGCCGCATGGTGGATGGCTAACTCATACTCATTGCCTGTTTTTTATTTACAAAAGTCAGATTTTATCTTAACAAAAATGACAATTGTCAAAATAATTGCTGTTATTTCTGCAGTTTGGCACAACCATGAGATATTCTTCTTCTTCCTCCAGAGCAAAATGCTACTGGTTTTATGCGATTTCAAGATTGTCAAAAGAATAGGTTAATGTAATGGAAATGGAAGAGCATCTCTGAGATGACAAGACCTTGTCTGTCTCATATTCCATTTCTCTCGCACCGTTGAAGCCCATTGACGTGCGTGTGTGCCGCGTGAACAGGGGATTACCAACGCCTAAAAGTTAGAGCGAAATTCAGTGGAGATTTAGAGGAAAAACTGTCCAAAACACTACATTGGCAGCACAGATTTGCGATTACGTTTAATACGGACCGCAAATCTCCCGTGAAATTCAGTTCCGTAAATCCCCTTCGGGAGTGTCACGCGCTGACATCTCCGCTGGAGTTAATACTAGATTATAAAAGCAAACAATAACATTTGGTGGCAGCAGATCCCGAAGGGGTCACACGCGGACAGCGAACTGCAACGAACGCACCTTAAATTTGGTCTGCAGATTTGTTCCGATACAGGACTACCAAGTGACTCGGATTAAACACGGAAATTAGATTATGCCCGGCAGCATGATTACTTAACCGAAGTTGCAACAAAACAACGTTTTGTGCTGATCCACAGCGCGTCCTGTGACACTTTGTTCATGTTCCAACCACGCAGGAAAGGTATGCAGAGGGCATATATATATATATATATTATACCGGTATAACAGGGAGCTCATGATGTTAACATATTGACCCTATTGAAGACGTAGAGATATCCGTTTACGCTCATATCGGTTTACACTGACTAATTCTGGTTATGTAATGCTATTCAGAACAGAACAGATTGTCTTACTTTTAACCATTAGAAGACTACATTTCGATATTTTAAATAACTGGATACTAGTCCATTTGAATTTTGCTATATTAGGCCCTGTGTTCGATCACATATTTTTTGTAAATGATTTTTGGTTGTTGCTTGTGCACTTGCAAATACTGCTATAAATATTTACATTTTATTTGGTATTTTGATTGGGAAGGTTGTTTGCATTTTTAGGACTACTTTGGATTTGCATTTGAAGGAAAGACATTTTGCCCCAGTTCTGCCAAACGTATGTATTTATGACAAATTAGTTTGGCATTCTCTTTGTATTTGTATGACTACAGCATTGGGGTCTTTCAAATATAGGCTACCATTCATACCTGTAGCTAATTGATGCCAATGGCATCCCTTAGTCGCGTACTGCCATCCTGACCCTCTGGGAAACAAAGCTTGAATACGTTGAGATACCAACTGTTGCTAAACTGATAGGGCATATGTACGTGGCAGCGTTTGACCTTTCTGCGATAGACTGGCGGCGCAGAGAACGCAAAGGTCCTGGGGAATGCTGTCACTGGCAGTGACGTTGAACGATGCACTCGCGATTGCACGTTACAGACCAATACATATATATTTTTTTCCATGTAATTACAGATAACAGAGTCAGGCCTGAAGGGATGCCGATTAAAAAAACATAAGTTTTTATCATTGTTGATTTTCACAAGGAAGCACTCTTACTTCCAGTGTTATTTAAGATGCTATTATTATTTTTATTTTTATTATTTTTATTACTGATGAGAAACGCGACTCACGGACTTATGGACCGTCGAGAAGCGGAAACACAAACCTACGAGAATAACGGTACTGTTGTGCTGCGTGCCGTCATCATAGGACTATCATAACTGCTTTAGCACTACGGAGACTCTTACAGCTGCGCAGTTAGGCAACTAGCTAAACCATTTGGGACAGGGTGGGTATATTAATAGTCCGAGATACTTACGCCCTGGTTTTTGGAAAACCCATAGATAGAAGCACGTCCAAATTGCATCCATGTTTGACAGTGCCGGGCCGGTTCTGTCGCTGCCTCCGTGGAGTGACTTTGGTATAAAGATCCTCTTTCGCAGCCATAATTCAGGATTCCATTGATTTAGTCCACGGATCTGCTAGCTACCAAGGGAAAGCAGCGAGAGAAAAGAAGCAGACATAGGAAACGGCAGATTATTTTGTTAGCTAGTACAGTGCGATCGCACTCTCCCCCCTCCCCACCTCCCAAAGAAGGGAGAATAAAGTGCGTCTCGGCTCAGTTTTCCGTGTTCCTGTACTGTATGAGAGCTACGCTTCCTGGTGTAGCGCATTTAAGTCAACATTGCAGAGGGGGGTCGCTCGATGGAGGTGACTTTAGCTTTCTCCCAGTATCACTTCGACTCAAAATTGCTGACTGAATTTGAAGTTCTCCTGCCTGCGCCGCTTCTAGCCGAGTTGGAAAAATGTAGCAACACATTTATCCTGAAATGAATAATCATGAGTAGCTTTGCTTCCTCTTTGCAGTGACTAATTTATGAATGGGTCATGATTGAACGTAGATTCGGCCTGTCAGCGGGCTGCCTCAAGGGCACCGCCCCCTTTGTCTTAAAGCGGTAGGCACGCGCAAGCTACTGTGTTCTGCATAACGTCGGTTCGAGTACGGGTACAAAATTGCATCATTCCCCGTGTTTTTGGACGTTCAGGCCTAATCGAGTTTTTTTTATAAAACTGTGACGAAAATACAGTGGTTCTGTGTGGCTCAGTAGGTAGAGCATGACAACGCTTAGGTCGTGGGTTTGATTCCCATTGAGGAATAGGAATAGGAATATACTTTATTTGCCATGTTACACAAGGTAATTGGAATTTGCCTTTTCACATACCTCTCCTAGACACACACACACACACACACAGACCACTATACATATCGTCACCTTCTTAAAATAATGGCCTAAGTCATTTTTGGAGGAAAATTTTTTTTTTGCCTAAGTCATCTCTTCATGATGCTGGCCACCTCTGGTAAAATTGCCTACATCCTTAATTGAAAAGATCATGCTGTTCCTACCCCGGTAATATAATGGCCTATGTCAAGAGTGTGACTAAGGCAGTTTTATTTTTTGCCTAAGTCACAAGACAATGTGACTTAGGCAATATTACAAGCTTTCAAGATGGCGGCTGCTTGCCTAAGTCACTTACTCCACAAGTAATTTGGCCTAAGTCAGGTTTAAAATTGCCTAAGTCACAACGGCATGTTCGTAAATTGCCCTAATCTAATCCTCTTATGCTACATAATTGACAGACAGCGTTATTTGTATGTCAATAGTCATATATTGTCATAACCTTTTTGTGTGAAATGATTAATAAATCATATCATATATTCCATATTTGGTTCAGTTTATTGAAAAACTTGAAAATATGACTTAGGCCATTATTTTAAGAAGGTGACGATATGTATTCCGTCAGAGAGGTCCGAGTGCAGGGTCAGCCATAGTACAGTGCCCCTGAAACAGTTTAGTGGTTCAGTGTCTTGCTGAGGGGCACTTCGGCAGTGCCCCAGTCCCTCCAGTTTCCAGTTCATTGTTTCTTTTATTAGCCTTCCTGGGATTTGAACCAGCAACCCTCCACAAACCACTGAACCACTGCCACCCCCACATATACTGAAAAATATATGCATTCACTACTGTATGTCGCTTTGGATAAAAGTGTCTGCTAAATGGCATATGTTACTAACATAAATCTACTTGCTACTAATATATAAATATGTCAAAATGTTGAGCCAGTAATTGAGCATAATGCATTAGTCAATTTGCCTTGGGCATCAAAACAAAAATGCCAGATCAGCTGATTTGCCTTTCCGTTTGAAAATAATGGCCTCTATACTGTGGGCATACTATTTTGACAACGCTGGAAACCTTGTACATTGGTTTTGGTGCAATGCAATGAAGGCTTGTCCTGAATGGTTTTTGATAGGAATACTGCTGAACTGCTCACCCATGACAAAGTGCCTTTGAGTGTATTGGGCTGTCTGCATCATTGTTTTGCTCATCGAATGACTGACAGCAAACACTGGGACAGCTACTGTCCTTTATTCTTCTTTTACCATTCCGCCACCATTGGCTAGCCTCATATTTGAGCCAATAACGTCTCACATTTTGTGCTAGGTTTTTAGGTGTCGAGTTGGGTGTCTTTCTGCTATTGTGATAAGACTACCAAATGGTTTGAATAATCCCATTCTGCCAGGCTTGCTATTAATAGCTGTGCTCAGCACTTTCTAATGTGTTCCCCTCACAGCTCGATTAGTGGCTTTGTTGAAAAGTAATGGCAATAGTGCGCATGTGTACCACGCTCCGGTTTTAACTTGAAACGCTTCAGTTAGTGTATGACCATGTGACCCATTACAGTTGAATACTTGAGTTGCTGCAGAGCATTTCACTTTTCATGCGAGCATCCCATGGTGCTATCACCAGGTGTTTGAAATGAATACGAAGAATCGGCCACAGCTAAAAGTCCAAGCTAAGACGAATAGGAGCACAAGTCTTAAGACCTGATTTAAAAGAGCCGATTGTAGCCGCGCCTCTGCTATGGCTTGGAAGCTAGTCCCAGATTAAAGGTGTAAACGGCTGAAACCTCTGACCGCTGAAACCCAAATAAAAAAATGTTTTTCAGTGACGTTGCTGAACATAGAGCGCGACTGGGAAGTCAAATATTGCCAATACGAAGGTTCACAAAGTGTTGCGTAGATGGAGAATTCAACCACAGACTTCACAGGGAGCCAGCGCAGCGGCCAAAGCGCAGGAGTGGCAGACTGAGCAGCTTGTTTTACTGCAATGTGCAATGTCCAGTAAACCAAAAAAAGGCACGTTCCAGCATTTCAGCATCCTCATTTGATGAAAGCGGTCTCGATTTTGCACAAGTGAAAAATAAGACGTCTTGACCTCCGAGTTAATATGGGTACAGCGTAGGAATAATTAGAACTGCCAGCTTTTAGTTTCAGGGAGTATCGATGGATGACACCTTAATCAAGCTGTGCCCAGAGCCAACCAGCAACATTTATTTTGAGATGTTAGCTTCTGTCAGTTTTTGGTCATCCATGGCTGGATTTTACTGAGACAGAACAGCAACTGCCACCTGACTTTGTGGAAACATTTCTACTGTAATATATTTAAATGTGAAAAAAGGTTGAGCAAAAAGGATGCATGACCATATATTGTAGTGCCGGTAGTGAACAAAATGAGGGAATGCATTTAAAATATTTCGATTTAGTGGTTAATACTTTTTTTTTTTTTTTTTTCACAGCACAGTGGCTCAGTAGCCAACCTCCTTGAAGGCCATAGTGCCACCTGTCAGTCAAGAACAGAACTGCACTGAAACTTGTAGGTTAGTTCCTTTTCAAGTTAGGTTGATGGGTCCTGAGAGAGAGTTATCAATAAGAGTAATTCTAGTTCAACAATGGCAAGATATTGAACTATGCTTTGAGTTTAATTGGATTTTAACGATATAGAAGCACTTGTCAGGACAGCTTTACTCGTTTTAAAAGGATCCTAACAGAAGCTTCACAGCAGGAGGGCTGAACTTGATCTCCCACCCGTCCACGAGTGATTAAAAGTGGCCATTTTGCACGACAGTCATCGCACATTACTTGAGGTATATTTAATTAGCAAGTTAAACTGTTGCATGATTTGATAGCCAGATTAGGAATTTGTCCAGGATATTTTTGAACATCTCCCCTCTGTGATAAATGCTGAGATTACTCAATGACTACAGTTTAACATCTCAAAGGTAATACATCACCTAGAGCAGTGCATGTGTCACTGAAAGGGTTACCCAGGGTTCTACGTGGTCCACAGGGAAGACTGCCACCTGCTGGTACACCAACACCACTTCCAACATCATACATTTACTCCCATCCAAGTACTAGGTGCACTATGCAACAGGTCACAAGTATGCCATCCAGGAAATAGCATGGAACCGAATATTCTGCATACTAATAAATGCATAAATGTGAATCTACTTCAGAAGGATCATCAAGCTAGTAAATGAACACAAAAAAATACCAGCATAGTTCATCTTGAAAGATGAAAATTTAAAGATTAATTAATTCACTGTTGAAACATGCCAAACAAGGCAAGTGTAGACCAATGCGAGACGAGAGGGTTAGAATGGTTAAAACTATATAATTACAATTGTCATCCGTTCAACTGGTGGTGCTCATTTAGTTTTATTTAACAGATGTCTCTTTTAGGGCACTTATGAAACCCTATTAAATCAAATATTAAATATCAATACTGCCCAAATAATTATCTCCTTTCTTACACAGAAACTCCAGTTATGTATATTATTACATCCTAAAGCGATAATGACAAATAAACACAAAAATTAACAACCCAACACCTTTTTCCATTTGGTCCAAACTTGTGTGCTGACACAATCCCCTCTTTTCATTAATGGAAGTCCTGCCAGGCCAGAACCCGTACCAAATCTTCTTTGGGTCTTTCAAGGTGCCCCTCACCGATACATTTGCTCATAGAGCCACCTTTCGTATTGGGGGAGTGGGGAATATCCTAAAATTAAAGCTCACAAAAAAGCAACAATTAAATAAGACCTTCAAAGTTTATTAATATTCTTCACAACACAAGGGGGCAATTCTAGGCAAAAGTCAATCTAGAGTCAATAGTTCATTTCCCTCCACATTGCAAATCAAATCACCGTCAAAAACAGAGACCTGTACTTTATGGTTTCCCCAAGGGGGGTACGATTATCATTATGAACCATCAAAAACAAAACGTACCCCTGAATATTAGTTACAAATAATGCAACACAAAACAAACAAAAAAACATGTCAGGGCAGATAAGGAAACAGCCACTGTATTTACAATTGATCGTAGATGAGGATAAAAAGAGAAAGGACATTTAAAAAAAAAAAAAAAAAAAAAAAAAAAAGTTAAGTTGTCAAACTGGCATGACCCTCGGTTTGAACATTTTACATTTACACTCACAGTTAAAATCAGCGCAGTATCAAAGCAAGCACAATATACAGCGTGGTAGTGGTATTTTTGGTGTCGATTTGCAAACCCGTTTGTAGTGATGCTATGGTAATATCTGAGGTGTTCAGACATAAAAAGGAAATAAAAAATAAAACAATTTAAATGTACATATTGGCTTAAAAGATCAAGTGGTGTTTACGGTTGCTTAAATGCAGAGCCGGATGCAGTGGGAAGACACGGACGTTTAGACTACGAATGGCTCCACCATCTGCACAGTCCGATCCAGGGAATGACCAACGCACATCAGTGAGGCAGGACCAGCCCTAGCGAAACGCAGTAACGCTCTGTCAGTCATCGACTCGAACCCAAACCCAAAACCAAGCACCGACCACACACCCGCCCCTTTATACTTCAGCCCTGGGTCAAATAGCTGTGAGAAATACTTTTGACACCAGTAAAGCTCCTGCGGATTACAAGAAACGTCCATTTTCGCCAATATTCTGAACAAAAACACTTCCTGTATTATAGTACATTTTGGTTCGCAGCGCTTTGTTAAATTCTAAGGGATCTGCAGATTTTCTCCATTTTTTATCGGTACCTAAAGAGTTCAAGTATTTTAAATGCGTACTTGACCCAGGTCTGCTCTACTTCTGTCCAACCACAGCTTAACCAAGCAGAGTCACAGTGCATGGTACAGTAAAAAAACTAAAAAAACTAAAATAAATTAGTGCAAATGGACAACCGCACTGACGAGTAATAACAGAATTTCAGAAAGATTTGATCCTATCATGGGTACTAGGAGTGATTTAAAAGATGCAGGCGTTCATTAAGAACTCAGTATTAAAAAAAAGCAACATTTTTCATACATTAAAATCTTTAAAAACATCATCAACAAGCCGACAAGTGAGTCGACGGACGTGGTCTTCGCGCATTGGTTCCATGGGACTGTTTTACCAGAGCTCGCCTACTGGTTTGGTTTCAGTGCTGATCACACCACGAAGGAGGACTTCTGTCTGAACTCCCCCTGAAACACAAAACACAGAGGGCTAAGAATCTTTGTCCACTCAAGTCGGGTAGCCAAGCTAGTTAGACAATCAACAAATATTACCGTTGGTGCGCTAGACGAGTGGAGAGCTCAATTTTATTTGACATCAATATTACGGTAGAAATGGTTTAAACCCTCTTAGCAGATACATGATCTAAATATTAACTCGTGGGTAACAGGCTATAAATATAGCAACAGGGGACAGACAAAAAACAAAACGTGAACTCTAATTTTCCAATACCCTAGCTAGCCAAGTAATGCATCTAGCTGATTAACCCAAGTCATGAAGCTGAATGATGAGTGAACTAGTTGTGAAATCCCATCGTCCATAACATGCACCGATTGCTAATATCTCCTTCAAAATGGCCCCTGTAATTTACTCTGGAGGAAGTCCACCAGGGGGCGACTGGGAGCAAGCCGGTGCCCGGGATACTTACGTCTTCCTCGTCGCCATAGTCAGATGACGGCTGGTTGTACACCACCCGGGGTTTGCTGTGGGAGAAAACATCGAAATTAAGTGAGCAACCCCCCTGCACTTCCCAGCGTACCTGCTCTGCTCTAGCATGAACCGGTTGCACTAGAGCAATGAGTTCACTATGGCAACTGAAACCAGTTCTTGGGGATGATGCAGATTAAACAATAAAAATGAAAATCCAAATTAAATTTTGAACTATTTTTTATTTCAGCCTGGAAGCAAAGTCTAATTTTCCTCAAGCAAACAGGCCTGTGACAAAAGGTGCTAATTAAAAGGTTTAGTAAAAAAAATACACAGGAAAGTGCATTTGTATGGTAAACGGTTGATCTGATCTTGATACCAAGCTGCGGTCTTCGCTGTGTTCATTAGCATTGAGACAGAAATAGATCTAGGTTTGCCCTTGACACAAACAGTGCATGGAGAAAGATTAAAAAAAGAAAACTTAAAACCACTTCCGAGCTATTTTTATAAAGTCGTTAATTCATATATGGTTTCTAGATATAAAAAAAAAAATATTAAGAGCATCAAAAGCAGTGCATGAACATAAATACAAATATGTGTAAGATGTTTAAAAACATACATAACGGACCCGTTTTGCTGGAGACTCACCTTTCAGTTTTTTCTGTAAAGACAAAACGAAAACACAACGAGTTAGAAACATATCTCGTGAATCCATCATGTATTTATATTAACGACGCTTCCAGTTATCGCACTACGGACAGGGTTTGACAGATAAAAATCAGGGCGAAGTGTTCAAACTCACTGGGAAAGTATCCTTTGCGATGTGCGTACCACAGTCCGAACGCCAGCAGCCCCAGCGCCAGTAGAGCCACGATCACCCCGGCCACGATCCCCCCAGTGTTCACGTCGTCTGAGCGCAGAGCACAGGTCGGGTTATCTCACACTCTCAGACACCTTTTCAGCAGTGCTACCGTTTACACGATCAACTCGTTCACTAAGACAAGCGACGTTTATATTCAAGCCGAGGAAACGCCCGGTCATAGCACATCTTTTAAAAGGCAATTAGGAAAAGTGCAGAAAACACACATGAGAATATATTAACTGCCCCATGACGTGGTTTTATCTAGAAATAGGTTTTTGAAAAAAAGACCATGCTAATAATTATGAATAAAACTAAATGCACAAATTTGGTGTTTACACACACACACGCATGCACGCGCACACTAAAAACAATAACTTCTAAAAAGGTTTGATATTTGTAAATGTTGTAGATGTGAACAACAAGTATAGTATTGCACACCTAATTCATATAAATGGAAGTACAACACAGAATTTAATGAGACAGAAAGTGTTTGATAATCTTGATAATCCAGGTGATCTGTAATTTACCCATGGGAAAATGGGTAATGTTGGGCCCCTTTTTAAAAGTTTTACTAGAGTAGACCTAGGGTAAGTCATACTGTACTTAATTCACAATTGGTCCACGCAAAAACTTGGAAACTTTAGCTGTTAAGCAGAATGGTATGGTTATTAAAACATACGGGCCAATACTTTTCTGTCAATTATAACATTTCTCCTGACAGGCGGTGTGTTTACCAAGTTTTTAAGTCTACAATTTCGTAACAGGAGCTCTTAGAAAATTAATCATTAATTTCAACTGATCAGGTTCACTAACCAAACTATGAAACTTCTCATCGCCCCCTGCACTCCTCCAAACTTAAATATGCTGTATAAAAACATGCAAGTTACAGAAACTTTTGCACGGATGGTTAAGAGCTTCACAGCCTAAGAGGGAACATACTGTATGCCGTTCCATTTTTTGTCGTGAGGGAATATGACCAAACCAGTGTGCCCACATTTCTTTCACTTAAGGGGCATGGCTGAAATATTACCTTGTCACAACAAGTTCTGGGATTAACAGTCATTAAAATGCCCTATTCGGAGCGTACGCCAATGGTTGCATAAGAAACGTTGATGGGTGAACTCACTGACGGCCAGTCTGACTGGGGCACAGCTCTTGGGAGCGCCAACGCCATTACTGGCAGCGCAGTAAAAGTCTCCTGCGTCCGTCTTTGCTATACGTGGAAACACCTGAGGGGAAAGTGAGATGGAGACGCCAAAGTCAGAATCCGGGAAACCGATGCAGATCCGATTTGCCGTTCAAAGCATTGCTTTAGTTTTATTACTCTAAGCAGCTATAAATGACAAGCTTAAATCTGAATTGAAAAACATTTGTTGTGCACCACAAGTACATTGGCCCCTGTTAACAAAGGGTTTGATGTATGATACACAAGTCTGATCCACGCACACACACACACACGCACACAAGCACGCGCACACACATTATTCTCTTAATAGATATATGTGCGAGATGTGTATTAGGGGGCTGTGTCACTGACCAGATCGCCGGTTTTAGGGTTGATGGTAAAGCTGGAGTTTTTGAACTCTGGAAACTTGCTGGGGTCCTCTGGGAGGGGAACCTTGTTCCTGAACCACTTGTAGGTGCAGGGGGGGGAGCCATCCTTGTCGTGGCAGGTCAGCAGCACCTTCTTCCCGGTCGTGACGGAGGTGGGGATTCTGCACATGGGCACAGAGGGCGGCACTGCGGGGAGAGGTCACGGGATTAGAACTGCTACACAAGTCCTTTGTGTGGTCAGTTAAAATTGAGGCGGAGCATGTGAAACTTCGGTACGACAGTGGAGCAAGGTGGCTTTCCAGAGGGCAGGTGCTGCAGCCCCCATTTGAACAGAGGAAGGCAGTGCCCACCTTTCTTCGTGAGGAAAAAGAGGCATTTTTAGTGTGCCAAACTGGTTGCCTAATCAGGCATATTTGATCAGCCGAACTAACTGAATCTTTCCATCCAAGAAAGGAACTGCAGCGCATTTTCGCTTTCTGACAGGATTTGACAGGATCCAAGACGAAACTCACACTGTGGAGTCAAAGGACATGGAAATTGCACAAGTGCAATTTTGGAAGAATCTCCAAAAACTGCAAATCTACAAAACTTTGTCCCAGCACTTGACTCAAGCTGTCAACCAAGACCACGGAGTACTTCCTAGAAGACCCCCCCTCCCCTCCCCTCCCAGAGCCTGTCCTCAATAGATCCTACAGCTGCAGATATCGCCCTGGAAACACAGCTGATGGACCCTTCAGCTGACAGCAGCCAGAAGCTGGATTTGGGATTTTGTCAGCCAAAGAATGTCCCCCCTCTTTCACAATGAGCAGCCAACTTTCTGTTGCCTTTCACTGCAACATACCCGTGGCGAGTCCCAATTGTGACGGGTACGAGATACAAAGGACGGGAATCGGCGGAGATCATCCTCAACTGCCACTCTACGAGTCAACCCTTCTTCCCATCCCGCCGAGACGTGAATATCTTCCAGAAGCAAGCCCAACTATCTCACCGAGGGTACGTAGTTCACATTCTGTCACCACTACTGTAAGCATTTCAAACCACCATGCAAATACAAACTCGCCATGTAAATCCATCATGTACCATCACAACTAAATGCGACTTCCTGCCTTTCTTCCATCTCACGATATTGTGCCGCCATGTCAGTGTGAATGTCCAAAAAGACAAGAAATTTGCGTGTACACGTACAAATAAAATTAAAACATCCTACCAGAGAAACAAGCATTCATTCAACTTCCATCATTTCCACACATTTTAATGATGATTTCAGGGTGGGGCCTCGCCATTTTAACACACGGATAGGTGGGCCCCGAGTTGCAATAAATTAAGCAGCCCTAAAACAGAGAAACGTCACAGGGAACGCAGACGCTGTGGGCGTTTCTACAGTTCAGGAAGTCATCGGCTCAAACGTGTGGGAATGGGTTCATGTTCCTGTGAGGGAACTGCATCTCACCAACACCACAACACAGGGTGGCGAAAACTACCAGCGTTTGTTCTGAAGCGCCAAAATGTTTTTTTTTTTTTTTTTTTTTTGAGGCATCATCAACCCTACAGATGGTCACATGGGACGCGTTCACCGAATAATACAGGTTAAAAAGCAACGCTCCACGGTACAACAAGCAGCGACCTGCCCAGGATTCAGCACATGGCCCATCGATAAGCCGTGCGGTGCGCTAACCACGACGCCGCAGTACAATACAATTCAGACCCAGAGGGCACAAGCGTTAAACTGCATGAAACAATGTACAGAAGCAGTACGGTGCCCTACAGTGACGGAAACAGTACAAGCGTTCAAAATTCATCAGGTAATCGCAAAATTGCATTTTGTAACGTGATTACGTTTGCTTCCCTGGTATGCAGCTGCCAACGATTACATCTATTGCTGCATCACTACTCTGATCTCTTATGGACTATGATTGATCTTACCGTGTATTAATGCACATCCTGTATGTCGCTCTGGATAAGAGCGTCTGCTCAATGCCAAACGTGTCAAATGTAAACGTGTAAAAAAGGCTTTTAAATGTTCCGCGCACTTGTAACCACAACTCTCAGGTTCAAATATACGATTTGAGTTTAATTAATAAATTAATTATGAATACATTAATCCTGCGGATCCCAATCCAACGTCCCATTCCACAAAGGAGTTGTTAAAAGCGAGCCGTTGGCGTAACCATTTTCACGTCATGTAAAACGCTTACCTTGCACAACCAGATTTATTTTGACCTCCCCAAAGTTCTGGCTGGTGGAGACCTCACAGGTATATTCCCCATTATCTTCACGTGTCACTTTGTTGAACCTCAGGCCATCTTTGTACAGCTCAACTCGGTTCTCGTATTTCGCTAAGGGGGAAAGAAAGAAACGTTCAGGGTCAAAGGGTATATACATGGCTAGTTTTGAGTCTGGGCAGGCGGTCATTAGCCGACGGGTGTCCACAGTGGTGGCACACAATTGTCTTCATCCTGCCAGGTTAAGGTAGCTTATGTTGGCCAGGGTTCCTATGGTTACCACTGAACATAATCATAATGCCTCCTTGGCCTCATCATCAAAGCACCTACAGCCTTAATAGCCGGTTTCGCCTTATTAGTGACAGAATGTTCACATTGACAACTTGCCTGATTGAACAATTTCTTGGCCTACCCCACTTATCTTAAAAAATCTTTGGTATTTTACTTTGCCCTGTGTTTAAAAACAGTGGCTGGTAGTGATTGCAAAATCAGCCACTTTCATACCAGGGCCAGTTTAGGTTCTTTGAGTTCAACTGCACTTTCTTGTAGGGGTGCTTCCTGCACAGGTGTTAGTGGCATAGTGGTGACCTTGGCCTACTACTGTATGCTGTGTGCACTGGTACACGCTACAGTCCAAATCGGCGAAGAAATGGGCCAGAAACAAATCTATACATGAATGCATAACATGGGCTGGCAGTGTAGTGTAATGGTTAGGGAGCTGGGCTTGTAACTCAGAGGTTGCAGGTTCAATTTGCAGATGGGGCACTGCTGTTGTACCCTTGAGCAAGGTACTTAACCTGAATTGCTTCAGTAAAAATATCCAGCTGTGTAAATGGACTGTATGTAAAGAGATGTAAACTGTGTAAGTCGCTCTGGATAAGAGCGTCTGCTAAATGCCTAAAATGTCCTGTAAAATGATAACAAAATATATGGCCCCAGTAAAACAATCAAATCAAATCAAAATGCCCTCATGTCCTGAGAGGATGAAACAGAAAGGGGGATTAGTGAATTGAAGTTTGTGAAGTGGTTCCGCACCTAGATGTAAACCCAGGCCCACCAAAAAATTTGATCTGAGATTAACAAGGTGCCTCGGCAAACAGGGAAACCAGCTGGCCCAAGATCAAACCCACCTGGACATATCAGACCAAGCATCAGTTTTACACTGTTTATGGGAGATTTTTGTTCTTTACCAGCTGGCATTTGTGCTACTGTATTTAGTATTTACAGAAAAATTTACTTTTATGGTGTGCATGGTGTTGTGCACGGTGCATAGTTCTAGTTCAAATTAGGAAGAATTCTGGAATTAAATGACCACGTATTTCAACCTACAATTGGTTATGTTAATAGGTTCTGTAAACGATGAAAAATGATAATGAATGTGAGACCAAAAAAAAAAATCTGAATTAATCTTACCAGTGGGCTTGTCATCAAAGACAACAAGAATTTGACTTGACTGCAAATTCTTAAATTTCCACTCAACTCTGGGAGTTCCGAAGTCAGCAGTGTATGAACATTTTAGGTCCGCCCCTGAGAGGAAAGAGAAGAGAGAAAAAAAGAAAAAAAAGTTGTAAAATGAGAGGTAGGATTTGTAAAAATGTACCAATGTTCAATAATATCAACAACTTTATAATACAAACATTACAATAAAAATATATATTTATTTATTTATATATCCATCACATTTTGTGGTCTTTTCATCAAGTTTCTTTTTTTAACCGTTTGATATATTTTCCCAAATAGGAGTGGCAAGACGAACTGAAAACCCCCATAGCTCAGACTGACCTTGGTTCTCTGGCACATTTACGACTGCAGAACCGGTTGAAACGGTGAAGGCTGTTGTGGCTGTAGAGATAGGGAGCACAACAAATCAGAGGCAGGCATTACAAACTAAAAACAAGCACGGCTACCACAACCAATGTTTCTGGCCAGTGTCTTTCTTTTCTTCCAGAATGTGCTAGAACAAACCGATACTCCCAGATGAACGCTTCTTGGGCCACAGCCTGTATCAGACACTTCAGAGCAAATTAAACATTCCATACATCAGGAGTTCCCAAACTTGGACCACCCCCTCCCCCACCCCACCCGTGTATGCTGGTTTGCATTCCAACCAAGATCTTTATTAATAATACGGTTGTTGAACATGTGCTTAAGTGCCATAACTTTCTACTTAAACAGATTACAGCACAAAGCATGCTTGGCTCGTTGCCATTTGCTTTGTCTTTGAACTCAAAATGACATGGTGTCCGCAAATTGAGGGCTTCACTGATTTCAGCTGTAGATATCAATAAAACCAATTAAAAATGTACGCCCTCACAAAAGGAATCATTTCCACAGCAGAGTATGAAAGCATTAGTTTGAGTTTGTCCGATAACTGACCTGAATAATTAAAAGTCCTTAAATGAACATGGAATATCAATTCTATGTCACATGAATATCGGCTTCTAACATAAGAGGGTAAATGAAAAAGGGATTAAAAGTGTAATTAACAACAATGAACAGCTCTGTAATATACCCGTCTTCGGATTATGTCATCTATTTATACTTCAGGAATTGCAATTAAATATTGAGCAAAATCCAGCACACATGGGGTTCCCCCAGGACAATGTTGGGGAGCCCCTGCCATCCATAAAAGAACGCTGCTTCCAAGGTACAGATTTAGTCAGAAGCCACACGAAATTCAACATCAAGTCAAACCCTCCGATTCAGTGTCCATCTGTTACAGTTCACCAACTCTCAGATCCAAGAACAGTGAATACAAGGGGCTAAGAAATAAGTAATGCTTCTGAGAGTGTCGTTCTGTCCTATGCCACAGACACAGACAGATCTGCACGAGATTCATGTGGACGTATGCAATCAAATAACAGCATTGTTTTCCTGTTATACAGGTTAGCCCGCAGTTACTAGTCACTGGGGGTAAGCACTGTGGACTCCATCATTACAGGCATCACGTCACTGCACCGCAAGTACCTCTGAACATTATCATTTCCCTAAGCCCTTTGGGTGTGGCGAAGCCCACGAGTATGAGTCACGCTACGTAAGCGTAGGGCTTATCGCAGAACTATGCAGAAAACCCCCTGGGCGGACACGCCGCAGAGTGGAAAGCTGAAAACTCGCTCACTTAGCAAAGTTTTTTCCAAGGCCATCGCTCTCCGACAGATCTCGTTCGTATTTTAGAGCGACGCCATAGAGAGAAGCATTTGAGATTCTAAACTGAGTGACTGAGGGAACATCACAACTTTCAATATCAAGGTCCACGCCTGTCGCGGTAGACCAATGATCAAATGCAGGACTTCATATCGGTGGAGAGGAAACGCACTCTCTCGAAGGTTTGATTAAGTCTGGATTCTAAAGTCTAAGTCCCGACTAAAACATTGTTGCTCCCAAGCCGTGGCCACAGACAGACAGCTCGTTAACTAATTTACATCACATTTACACTCCGGGTAATCTAATGCAATGTAACGATTACGCCGACTCTAATCGTGCTGGAGTTTAGCCCAAACGGAAAATACAAACACAATTGCCTTTATTGTCTTACTCAATACAGATCGGTAACTGATACCGACTTCCACCATTTAAAAAATCATTTGGCTGGAATCTGTTTTGGCTTAAATCCTGGTTGCAGATGCACATTCGTAATCGGTGTGTAAAATGAGACGCACTGCGAAGTTCGATCCGACAACTTCCTTGTTTTGCATGTTTCAGATGTTTCGCTGTGAGTTTCGGGGGCGGGGAAACTAGCTGAGGGTTATCAGTCCAGGATTTAACCCTGGTCATGAAGGAAAACAAGAACCGAGTCTTTTAGAAGTTCTCAAACTAAAGCAAATACATGTCCTGTAGTTTGAACTTGCATTTGGCCACGTTACCCTTGATGCAACATAATGCATGTTTTTTTTGGTATGGGGTAAGACCACTGGAATGAACCCAGCACAATGCTGGCCGTAGTTAAACTACAAACAACTGGGAAGAGTGGCTACAGATTTACCTACAGGGTCCTAGTTTAACTATGTGGTTGCTCCTAGCACCCAGGAATTGTACTTCCCACTAGGGTGGCTTTCAGCTAAACTGTTCTTGACTACGGTTAACACTTTGTTGTACGTCGCTCTGGATAAGAGCGTCTGCCAAATGCCTATAATGGTACAAGCAGAGTCACTACCTTATAGTTAACCGCAAACACAAAAGCAGAACAACACTCCTATCCAGATAATTGACATTAATTTAATAATATAATATAATATATACGCCATTTAACTTCATATAAAATCAAATTTCATTTCAGGCGAAGGTCTACTCTCAAATTTTAGCGAGACTTAAAAATAATAATTAACTTTTCTTTTTCAAAAACCCCGTAAATGGGATTTCATGTAGGCTATAATAGCTAGGCTATATCTTACGGAGGGTACTATTTTTTCGTATTTATAGATGGCAGATGCACCATTTAATTTGTACAACATGTAAGCCACTGAAAACGGAGATCTAACATCAATCCACAAAGTTAGTCCTGTAGTTAAACATATGCATATTTCCCCTAAAATTGACCCTGGACTGAGGTCTTCGGTGCCTTGGCCAATCTAACCTTACAGAAAAACTAAAATGTAGCCTACAGTTTAGTGTTGGTGCAAAATTCTTTGTTTATACGGTAGGCATTCTTCTGGTTACCCCTAAAACAGATGCTATTTTTTAAGCAGGCTACAACAAATGTCGAGGTAGGCTACGTGCTGGAAATAGTTTTTAATATATTCGAAATTCTCTCGGTACTAAAATAGAACTAGTTTTTACATTTCCAACACACACTCTTCACACAGTAAACGATAGAGTTGGTAAATAATTGAGGCCAAGAATAAGGTTAAACTAAAGGACAATTAGATGGCAGTCTTTGGCCGAAAAATATCCAAGTCCACAAACAAGTCACGATGAACGTGTAACTTAGAGCTAACCTGCTTTATATGTCCACGTTCACATCGCACAAATATATTCATACCTGCCGTCTGTAGAAAGAGCAGCACGAAGGTGAGAACAAACATGTCGGCAGTGACAAATGTAGCTTTTGTTTTCCGTTGGAGCGTGTATTCCTCCCCTGTCGACAAAGAAGTGTACAAAGACGTTGTCTATCGCAATTTCCTTGCCGTAAAACTCCCCCCTCGACTTAAGAACAAAAATATGAGCAATTTACGACCGAAACTGGAAGTTTCTCAAACACTAATGGACGACTCGAAACACCTCGATTGCGGTCGCACCCTTCCGCACAGACCTCACCTGTGAACGAGGATTGGTCTGTAACTTGATACACCTGGCAGGTGACGCGTGACGTGAAGAGGCCGGACCAGTTTAAACATTTTTGGTATCGCTTTGGTTGGTTTAAAGGAAGAGGTCAAACAAATCTGTCGTATTCGCACGACTCTGTACATCTCCACAAGATTGGAAAATGCCTTAGCATTTCTCTAAACATTAAACCATATGCCCGGGAAGTGGGGGTTCTGCACCACCCGTTCTCATGAACAGTTTTCTTATATTGTATAAGTATATCATATTTAAACTAAAGACAAAAAATGAGTGTGTTTGTGTAGTGAAACTATGGGAGGTGCTGAACAGAAGTGGGGGAAAAGTTCATAACAAAAAGGATTTGAGCGACAAATCAGCCGATTGGCGCGAGAAACAAAAATCAACGTAGATAGCAATGCAAGCGAGTTAGCTAGCTAGCGATCAAAAAGTAACCGGATGTCACACATTTCCCACAGTGCAGTGTAAAGTATTGATTGAGCTGTTCTGTTTTTACATTTTTATTCATGGCTGGGAGGGAATTCATGAAGATCGTGCACTTTGTGACAAGTTTTTGATTTTTGGCATGGTGTTAGGTATGGGCATATGGTTTTCAAAAAACACCGCATACAAGTTGGGGTGGCCCCCTAGTGGCCGGTATGCAGAAACCCCAATATGGCGCTCGCCGGAAGATGATCTTTGGCTTGACACCATGTAAATCATCCATTATCAAATCTTAGTCAAATAACAAAAAACCCATCAGGCATATTTAAACATCATAGCATATTTATTCAAAGATTTCACTCATTCATCATTATTAGCAGAGATGGGCAAAGATACATCAAAATGTATCTTGTTACAAAATACAAAATACCCCTCAAATAAATGTATCAGATCAAAATACAAAATACTGGTGCCAGAAAATGTATCAGATCAAATACATGTGTTTTGTATTTTCAAAATACAGGAAAAAAAACTTGTCTCCAATTGGCTATCGTAGGCCAACATATGAATAGGTGGCTGCCTTTCTCTATGAATATGAGCAAAAAGCCAAAATCACATAGGCTACCGTCGCGTGTTAAGTGTTAGAGGCACAATCACATCTTTAGCATCTCCTAATTAGTTTGCCCACATTACTCCCTCCATTTTGGTTGTTTGGGCTATTGACAACCAATTTCTTATCTTTGATGCTATTTGTATATAAAATAAAAATACTGAAAATAGTACAGTACAAACGTACAAACAAATCAGCATGAATTGTACATGGTAGCTAGTGTTTCTGGAGTCACAAAGTGGCGTTTTGAGAAATCGTCTTTTCTAACTTGTCACGTCACGATTTCTCAAAACGCCACTTAGAATACTGTGAGTAGGCTTGTGTGAAAACAAGCACCAAATTCTCAATAGCTTCCTGCGACCAGATACATGCATGCATCCACGTGTGCATGCATTCACTGCCTTCTAAAAATTACTTAGTGTGTGTCTAAGTGTACTGTTGTTCTTTTTTTATGTTCTATGAATCATGGATAAAGTATTTTGAGTATTTTGAAAATACAAAATTACTCCACCCTAAAGTATCTTGTTACAAATTACATTTGAATTTTTTCAGCCCTGTCAAATACAAATGACAAAATACTCAAAAGTAATTGAAATACCTATTTCAAATACAAGTAACAGAAATACTGCCCATCTCTGATTATTAGTGCAGCCCCCATCGCACTTGCACAATATGGTACAGCAGAGTCCGGCTCGGTGGCACTTACAGTTGCCCTTACAGGCAACCACACAGCCACAGTGGATGATCAGTGAGCATGCCTTGCTGACATCTTCCAGATCTGTCCAATATGGTGCCCACACTTTGGTTCTGGCATTCCATTCCCAACCCCATTCACTGCAGTCTGGGTCTTGGGAGTTTTGGAGAGGGATTGCTTCCAGACAAAAGCTGCAGTGTGCAGGGCACGCTTCCCATGCTGGAATAAAATGTGCTGGGTCGGGGGGATCGAATCCAGGGACTTGAGGCCATGGGTGAACAGGAGCTTCCTTGCTTCATTCACTGAGTCTGCACTGCAGTTCTTACTGTACATGAGTACAGTCCAGCGTTCGAGACGTCGCATGTGCACTGATTCCAGTGTGAGGCTGGTCGGGTCTTGGGTGATTGCGATGAGGGTGTCGGTGACTTCAGGAAAGGCTGCCCACGCATTCCATGCAGTTTTTTTTGCCAATTCCAAACATTGCTGATACAACGTCCGTCGCACCCTGTGAACGCGTGGAAGAAGGGCAGTGCTTGTCATTTTTGAGGTCCCAGCATTTGTGAGATGCAGTGGATTGGGATATCTTTATATGTTACGCCCTACCCCCTGATGGTAGGAGGCCGCCAGCATAACATATTACAGTGAGAATGTAAATGAGGGAGACAAGTGACAACCAGGTGTCTGTTCAATAATAATTTATTTACAAAGGCACGGAGCACAGAGACGAGACACAACATAGACCCAAAACCCCCTGATCTATGCAGCGACCACTAAAGGAAAAGCCCCAGGAAAAAAAACTAAATCTGAACCTATAAAACTCAAAAACAACCCCAGGACTAACCCCCTAAACTAACCCCCATGGCCGGTGCCGTAGCACCTAACAAAATACAAGGGTTGGTGTCGCCGCTCTAGCTGATGTTACTAATACAAAGGGTGATCTACGTGTGGTGTAAGACACAGATGTATACCTGCAGGTATCTTACTAAGTGCCCTACCTCTCGAACTCTGTGCCCGGCTAAAAAAGAAGGGAACAAAAGAGAACATCAAAAAGTTAACAAAAATAGTATCAAAACCAAAACTGTAATCAAAAACATAATCTACATACCAAACGAATGAGAGCTGCCATCTCTCTAACAAACCAGAACCAAAAATGAGAGCTGTCCCCTCTCTAGAGCATTGTTTCTCAACCGGGGGTACGCGTACCCCTAGTGGTACGTGGGGGAATTGCAGGGGTACTTGGAAATGTTTTTTGAAACCTCAAAATAAATATAAATTAATTGTATTTTGCAAAATAAATAAATAAATAAATAAATAAAATAAAAAAGAATAATGAATGTTGAAATAATATTCTATATAAGGCCATCAAAATTAAGACAACGTGTTTTTAAAATGAACCAACCGGTCCATCATATTTGCGCCACAACTGAAATATCAAAATATCTTTTGTAATTATTAATGGTGAATCTTAATAAAATGGGTTTTTTTTAATCAAAATATCTGTGTTGGCTGCTTACACGTGAGGTATATGCCTATATATATATGTATATATAGGTGTATATATAGGCCTATATATGTATATATAGGCCTATATATATATTATGGGTAGGGGGTACTTGGGGATTGTTGAAAATATTTTAGTGGTACAGAGCACAAAAAAGGTTGAGAACCACTGCTCTAGAGGAACAGAACAAACTAACTTATATAGGGTGTGGTGAATTGATTAATTGATTGAATAATTGGAGGATCCCAGCTGCCAGGCATGCCACTGATTTTCCCCGGCAGGAGGGACACACTGAAACAGAAGAATTTACACAGACAACAAAACACCACAGGTCTAACAGATAAAGACCCCTCCACCCGTAACACTGATCCAAAGCCGATCCACAGCTCTGAGAGGCCTAGCTCCTGGAACAGGTTGATGGCCAGCACCACCACATCACTATCCACTGTCCTGAGGTAGGCCTTGGTGTGACCCTGCTCGGCAGCATGACGCAAATGGAGCATCATCCGTGTGTCAGCTTCTTCTTGCTGGCATGGTGACAAGGCTGCTAGGTCAGTAGGCTTGTTGCTGAGTACAAGGTCCGCCTTTGTTGTGAGGAGGTGGTACTGTGAATCAGCTGTGTTCTCCTGAAGTTCCTGACTGATTAACTGAAAGAGCTGGTCTTTATTTTGACTATCTTTGAGGAACTTCTGCCATTGGGCTCCCTTTGGCAGAGGTATCTTGGCTGAGACTCGTGTTCGGCACCCTGCAGTCCCACCCCGCTTGACATGAGTTTGGGATTTGAGACTTGCCTCTATAAATGTACTTTTTACAGTCCCTTGCGTTTCCACGGAATTTGGGAAGACTGCCTTTGGTTATTATGCCCCATGGTCCTGGAATCAGCTCCAGGAAATGGCAAATATGGCTGACTTCATTCCTCTGGGGGGATTTAAAAGTGAAAAACTCATTTCATTTAAAAACTGAAGTCTGTAGCTGTTTTAATTGAGATTGTATTTTTGTATATTGTTATTCTATGTATTGTATTTCTTGTATTGTTGTTGTATTGTATTGCTGAAACTTATGTTGCTGCCTTCTTGGCCAGGGCTCCCTTGTAAAAGAGATGCAAATCTCAATGGGACTCACCTCGTTAAATAAAGGAGAGAAAAAGAAAAAAAAGTGTCCCAGACCGCATCCACTCTTGTCGTGCTGTCCGTCATCAGGCTCTGCAAGTATGGCAGCAAGTGCATCTGTGTGTATTCCCCAAACACCCTGGCATGCTGGGTTTTGATGATGTGTATTCTGCTGCCATATCAAGAACAACCACAGAAGCCTATTTGGCTGTTTGAGAGTGCCCAGGATCAGGCATGCCTGGTAGACACCCAAGAATATCAGACTTGGTTCCTGACCGCAGCTTGCCTTGATCAGATAAGGATGGAGGTTCACGCTGATTCTCGTGCTTGAAGAATTCATCCATGTCTGAATCAGGATGTGCTTGTAGGGACAAAAAAAGCTTTCTGACGACAGCTGTATTCGCCTTGGCAGACCCCAGCTTGTTAGCACCCTTCTTCAGATCCACAGGTGGCCTGTTGGTGAATGTGAACAAGTTGGCCCTTGGAATGACATCAGACAAGGGCTTGGTGGCTTTGTCTATTCTCTCCCTTACAAACTCCATGAACACGGCTTTGCCAATGTTTGGAGCTTCTCTGAGGCAGTTGGAGATCTCATGGTCCATGACCTCACCGGTGTCTAAGGTGATGAGATCTGGACCCATTTCTTTGAAGGGATTGACAACTTTATCATCCTTGACAAGATCACATAGAGCTTTGAGATGATTGAGGAACTTCTTCTGTTCAGCAGCTGAGGACTCTGGATGCTCCAAACTTTCCTTGTCGCTTGAGGCAGAGAAACAGGCACCCTCAAACTCATCAATGGCCCGTAGGACTTCAGGTTTTGAGAGCTCGATGATCTCCTTCTCCTCATGCTGACCATGCTGCCCTTTGATCCACTATCCTCCTTTAGAAACTTGATGCTGTGCTCCTGGCTCTGATCAAGTGCCATTAGTGAGAACTTCTTGTCACCACGTTGCACGACAAACTTCCCCTCCATGAAAGCCTCATGGACTGATGGGTGGGTATCTGGTAGAGTTGCCATGTCTTTCAAGAAGACGGGCATCCAGCGGGCATAGTTTGTATGTCCAAAGGCGAATAACCATGGGCACAAATCCTCGCAAGCATTCAGGGTTAGTGGCCAATCGCCCACTAGCGGACCCCGGATGAAGCGGCAGTTGATCACCAGGTAGTCTCTCACTGTCATCCAGTAACAGACTGTTGGAGCATTACTGTTGAGTCGATTCTCCCACATCTCCATGGTTTCATGAGGCCCATAGCCCTCTCGGCAGTACTCATCATATGCCTGTTCTTTGAGCACATGGAGCCAGGCAAGAGTAAGCTGGTATGCATACCGTGTACGTTTGACATGCTTGCCACATAGGAGAGAGGCTGCAACACCAGTATTGAAGATATTTGCTAGGGAAAACATCCGGTCCCAGCCAGACCCAGCTAACAGCTTACCCCCACACTCTTGGGTCATCATTTCGACGTGAAGGAAGCCCATGAAGCACACCATCTTTGATTCACCAACCTCGTTGGGGTACTCCCACTGACATTTTTTGTTGGGCATAGAGAGGACAGTCACCCTCTATGACTGGAACCTGGCCAGGATTCACATTTTACATTTACATTTTACATTTTAAGCATTTAGCAGACGCTCTTATCCAGAGCGACTTACAAGATGTGCATCAATACATGGTAGGAACAATCACAGTTAGCGCACGAGATCAGTGCAGGAATACAGCAATAGACATCATTGCAGGCATCTGCGTACCATACCTGTAACACCGGGAAGGAAAAGGTATTTTACATTTTACAAAATGTACAGTTTTTTTTTTTTTTTTTTTTTTTTTTTAGTAAAGAGTATAGTGTTGAACAAGTAGACAGTGGTGAAGACAATTTAGCTAGATGGACAGAGATCAGGGGTAGTGGAGTCTGAAGAGGTGGGTTTTGAGTCTCTTGCGGAAGATTGGAAGTGATTCCGCAGTCCTGACCAATTGCGGGAGGTCGTTCCACCAGCGAGGACCAGGACAGAGAAGAGGCGAGACCGCGAGGCGCGGGCTGCCAGGCGCCCGGAGGGATGGGGCAGTCAGTCTGCCAGCGGAGGCGGAGCGGAGAGGTCTGGACGGGGTGTAGGGCGTGACGAGTGACTGGAGGTATGGGGGAGCAGTACCTCTGGCCGCAGAAAAGCAAGCACCAGTGACTTGAATCTGATGCGTGCTGCGATGGGGAGCCAGTGCAGAGAGGAGAGTAGAGGGGTGACGTGGGTGAACTTCGGCTGGTTGAACACCAGGCGAGCAGCAGCGTTCTGGACTAGTTGCAGTGGCTTGATGGCACAGGCCGGAAGGCCTGCCAGCAAGGAGTTGCAGTAGTCCAGACGTGAGATCACCAGGGCCTGGACCAGGAGTTGAGTGGCCTCTTGGGTGAGGAACGGTCGGATCCTCCGGATGTTGTGGAGGGAGAAACGGCAGGTCCGAGTGATCGCTGCAATATGGCTCGAGAAGCACAGCTGGTTGTCCAGGGTTACCCCAAGACTCCTGGCAGACTGGGACGGAGACACTATGGAGCCTTCCACGGTGATTGATGCATCAATCATCGGGGAGCCCTTCGCTGGGAGGAAGAGCAGCTCTGTCTTCCCCAGGTTCAGCTTCAGGTGGTGGGTGGACATCCATGCGGAGATGTCAGCCAGGCATGCAGAGATCCGTGCCGGGACCTGGGTATCAGATGGAGGGAAGGAGAGAAACAGTTGAGTGTCATCAGCATAACAGTGATAGGAAAAACCATGAGCAGAAATAACAGAACCAAGTGACTTGGTGTACAGAGAAAATAGGACAGGGCCTAGCACCGAGCCCTGCGGGACACCGGTAGAGAGGGTGCGGGGAGAGGAGAGGGATCCTCTCCAGGCCACCTGGTAGGACCGGTCAGCCAGGTAGGACTCAAACCATGTCAACACAGATCCAGAGATTCCCATCTCGACGAGAGATGAGAGCAGGATCCGGTGGTCCACGGTGTCGAATGCCGCCGACAGGTCGAGGAGAAGGAGGACGGAGCTAAGGAATCGGGACTTAGCGATGTGAAGAGCCTCTGTGACCGCAAGGAGAGCAGTCTCTGTGGAGTGGCCTGCTCTGAACCCAGATTGGTTAGGATCAAGCAGGTCGTTCTGTGAGAGATGAGCAGACAGTTGATTATAGACAGCCCGCTCTAACGTTTTGGAGAGGAATGGGAGGAGAGAGACAGGTCGGTAGTTAGAGATGACAGCAGGATTCAGAGAGGGTTTTTTGAGGAGGGGGACAACCTGAGCGCATTTGAGGGAGGAGGGGACAGAGCCAGAGGAAAGAGAGGAGATAATGACATTAGAGACAAAGGGGAGGATGTCCATAGCAATGGACTGGAAGAGGGGGAAGGGATGGGATCAAGAGGGCAGGTGGTGGGACGGTGGGGAGAGAACAAGTTGAAGGATGTCAGAGTCAGGGAGGGGTGAGAAGGAGGACAGAGGAGTGGGAGGTTTAGGTAGCGGGATGGGAGAGGGAGAGGTTGGGGGAAGGAGTTGCGAATGACCTCAACCTTCTCGTGAAAGAAGGATGAGAAGTCATCGGCGGTTATAGAGGAGGGGGTGGGGGAGGAGGAGGGGTGAGGAGAGAGGAAAACGTAGCATAGAGTTTACGTGGGTTGGAAACAGAAGATTGAATTTTAGAAAGGAAAAATGCAGACTTAGCAGAGGAGAGGTTAGTGGAGAAGGAAGCCAGGAGTGTGTGGAAGTCAGACAGAGCTGCAGGGGATTTGGATTTTCTCCATTTCCTTTCTGCCGCACGCAGCTTCAGTCGGTTAGCCCGAATGGAATCGGTTAGCCAGGGGCGGGGGGCGGAGACGAGCGGGTTTAGCGGATAGAGGACAGAGTAAGTCAAAGGAGGAGGAGAGAGAGAGAAAGTAGGGTGGATGATGCTACTTCAGCAGGTAGCTGAGAGAAGGCATCAGTAGGGGGAAGGAAAGATAGGACAGTAGCTGACAGGGCAGCGGGTGAGAGAGCGCGGAGGTTGCGACGGACAAGGACAGTGGGAGCAGGTGAAGATGGTTTAGGGACAGAGGGGAGGGGAGGGAGAAGGACAGAAAGGAATGGTCAGACACATGTAGAGGCGATACCGTAATGTTGGGTGAGGCGCAGTTCCTGGTGAAGACCAGGTCCAGTTGGTTACCGGCCTTGTGGGTGGATGGGGATTCAGCCATGGTGAAGTCAAAGGACTGAAGCAGGGGGAGGAATGCAGAGGCCTGGGAGGACTCTAGCTGCAGGTTGAAGTCCCGAGGAGTAAGACGGGAGTGCCATCCTCAGGGAAGGCACTGAGTAGGGCATCCATCTCGTCTAGGAAACTCCCCAGTGGACCTGGAGGGCGGTAAAGAACAATGATGTGCAGTTTACATGGAACAGTGACAGTGACAGCATGAAATTCAAAGGAGGAGGGGGAGAAGTGAGGAAGAGGAACAATACCAAATCTCCACAGGGGGGAGATCAGTATACCTGTCCCTCCACCTCTACCTGAGGGTCGTGGAGTGTGGGAGAAGGTGTAGGCGGCAGAGAGAGCAGCAGGGGTGGCCGTGTTTTGCGGAGTGATCCAGGTCTCCGTAAGCGCCAGGAACTGCAGGGAGAGTAGCGAGGCCTGGGCCGAGATGAAATCGGCCTTCCGGACAGCGGACTGGCAGTTCCATAGTCCGCCAGCTACCACCACGTCAACACCGGGAGATCTAGGAGGGTGGATGAGGTTGGACAGATTACGGGTGTGGGTAGAATCTCTCCTTCTAGGCAATCTAGAAGAGGAGACATGGACTGGGATAGGGAGGAAGCATGTAGTGTTAGATGCAGAGGAAGTAGAACAGGGAGATACAAAACTATGATACTTACCTTGCGGCGAGCACTCCCTAGCTGGCCCCCCTCGGTGGACTCCTGCAGGTAGACTCCTTTGTCTTTGTCCGCTGAGTCTTTGTACTCCTGCAGGTAGACTCCTTTGTCTTTGTCCGCTGAGTCTTTGTACTCCTGCAGGTAGACTCCTTTGTCTTTGTCTGCTGAGTCTTCGTTCGGTGAGGCTAGGAAGGTGAGGCTGCCGCGAAAAGCTGCCGCTATCCACAACTATGATTGCTTATATGTGGCGAATGCCCCTGACAACAATACAGACTAATTACCAATTCCTCCTGACAACAATACAGACTAATTACCAATTCCTTACATTAATCAACTGCAAACACGGGTGCTAAGCCTGTTAATCAAAACTGGTTGAAACGCTAAGTATCAATCAAACTTTGAACTAAATCTTCTAAGCAGCGACTGAAGCTCGTAATCAACTAATAAACCGTGGAACAAAAGCAACAAGCTACTAATTAGACTAACAAAGTAACGAGACCTGCTCCTTCAACGGGTGCAAACAGGCAGGGAACGCAGAACTACACACGAAGTCTAACGCCGGGTAACCAACACGGACTGAACGCAACAAGATACTCTTACCGTGGTCAGATGCACACTGATAAGATTCAGCCGATAACGCGCTTAAATCCTCCCTGACAACAATACAGACTAATTACCAATTCCTTACATTAATCAACTGCAAACACGGGTGCTAAGCCTGTTAATCAAAACTGGTTGAAACGCTAAGTATCAATCAAACTTTGAACTAAATCTTCTAAGCAGCGACTGAAGCTAGTAATCAACTAATAAACCGTGGAACAAAAGCAACAAGCTACTAATTAGACTAACAAAGAAACTCTATTGCCTTCATGACCACAAGCATTGAGTGTTTCTGCATGGCCATGGATGAGGCCTTGTCATAAAAGACAGGGAAAACTCCAACTGTGGCCCTTGGCCTGACATCTCTGCGTTGACCATGTGAGAAGAACCCAGAGTAGGTCACTGGTGTTTCTTGAAGCATTCCATCTTTTTCGATCAGGACCTTGTGGAGATGGTTTAGCCATGCTTCGTCAAGCACCCCTGCTCGGCGATTTTCAGCGAAAGCTGGTCTGGCTGTTCCATTTGGAATTGATGAAGCAATGTACGGCACAATGATCTCCAGCAATGTACGGCACAATGGCAAAGTCATCAGGAAGCTTGATAGTGGCGCCTTCAGGAGCGTCAAGGGTGAGAGGTGGAGGGTCCACCCCCATGTTGTCATGAGTGAGATGGTTGGTCAGGGATATGGCAGTGCCATGGAGCTCAATTCGACCAGACTCGTCGATATTATCAACTCCACCAGTAGTGAAGACTCCCCGCTTGATGTTTGAAGGTACGACGACTCTATTTATGATATAGATTTTTTAATACCTGGATGAATTTTCTTTGGCATAAGTTAACTGCGTTCACACCAAAGGGGAAAATATTATCTACGCTGTGCTATAAATAGGAGTCTGAGCTAGGGTGACCAGGTCCCAACCAACCAAATGTGGGACAAAGAGGATGTTTGTGTGGGACAATGTGGGACACGTTACCAATGCTTCGAGGTAGTCTAAAATTAGATATAATGTCTATCCAACTTAAAAAATAAACATTTATATTCTGCCCCTTAGCTCGTAACATCTCTATGCTTTGCCCTCTGGTTGATTCAGTAGCACCCAATAGACTATGCAGATAAAAACTTAACAAATTATATAACAAATATATTTGAAGGCAAATAAAACAGAGGAGCTCACATAACGATAGTTTCGTTATCTATCTAGCTGCTATTAGGGTTTGGATTCTACCTTGTGCTGGCTACTAGTACTCCGCTCTTAAATAGCAAGCGATGACATTGGGAATAGACATATAGGAAGCTAGCTACATCGCTCGTTGTTCGTTGCTGTGTCTTTTGACGTCGTATTCTCCTCCATGTGAAATTGAAAAAGAACTCTTGCAAAGATCGCAAAAACTCTCTGAGCATCACCCTGCACTGGCTTCACCCACGGATAACTAGTTTCCCAGTCCTTGTTGTAGCTGCATCTCCTTTTTTTGTCGTAGTTTCCATTTTCCACCATTTTCCAAATCGACTGTCTTGTTCGTAGTTGTTGTTCGGGGGGCGAGGGCGTAACTAGCGTTACTAGGCAGATAAGATGCCGACAGGTTAACCTCATTGGCCCCTTGACCCCAGCACCCCACGTGTACTGCAGTTTGATTGACAGCAAACACAGCCCCGTGATGACAGCCCTTGCTGCTTTCTCCACAGCCATTGGATAAGCCTGATTTTAGAAACGCGTCTTTGAAAACTAGAGCCAATCAAAATGAAATAGGAGGGACATCTTCTCAATTTGCGGGACGCACGAAAAGTCATGAAAATGCTGTGCAGTCCCGCGCAATGCGGGACATCTGGTCACCCTAGTCTGAGCGCACAAATCTTTGTTTACTCACCTGAGAAATAGGCTTTTCACGACGCGAATATTCGACACCAAGGTTTCTTCCTCCGTTTACTGTATGCTCTCTCCCCTGCTCCTGGTCGCTTCCTGGCTAAAAATGTAGAAAAAATGACACTATACAACAATCTAGTACTAAAAGAAGCTGAGATATGACATTCGCTCTTTCCTGCGAGCGCCATATTGGAGTTTCTGCATACCGGCCACTAGGGGCCACCCCAACTTGTATGCGGTGGTTTTGAAAACCTTATGCCCATACCTAACACCATGCCAAAAATCTAAAACTTGTCACAAAGTGCACAGTCTTTACGATTTTTGACATATTCCCTCCCAGCTATCAAAATAGAAAGGATTAATTACTTATTAATTATTGTATTAATTATTAATGCAATTATTGTATTAGCGAATTCTTCAAAGAGCCTGAAACAAACAAAAACACCACCGACGGCAGCGCCATCACATCCTCATCGCCGATACCTCTGTCCTCAACTTCCGAGAGACACAGCACCCGGATTTGATCACAATCACTCCTTAAATGGAGCACTTTGTTGTCTTAATCGCCCCATTCATATGGTCCTATGTGGCACCCAGCGCAGCACACAGAGGGCTCTGAGGCCTTTCAATTGTGATTCCGACCCATTCGTCAATGAGTCATTGCAGGAGTTGATGTCAAAATAGCGCTTCAAATAGACGAGTGCAGTATTTTTTGCACCTTAGATCAACTTTTTCACGTTCCTTCAAGCCAGGTTGGTTTGATAGGTGGAAGTGGTTGCATTATATCCGACCGTGTTCGTAGCTATCCATGTGTAAAAGCAGTGGAGGAAAAAATGTTCAGTGCAAGTAGGCTACTATTCAAAACAATACTATTCAATCCCCGTTGGGTTATTATTACGTTATATTTTTTTCGGATTTCAGCACAAAATATCTCCCCGCACCTCTGCATTAAACTAGTACATACTAGTTGCCCTCTGTAAGGGTTTAATCAGTGGTGGGCTGTCAGGGCCTGCAAGGCCTTCTCTGCTGGCCTAAAAAATATCTGAATCACAGACTGATGTTAATTATATTTTGTCCATGAATACTTATTAAATAATTCCAAACGGTCTGTCCACTTCCTTTCATAGCTTTTCCCCTGGTTGCGCTGCGTCCAGACGTGTATTTTCATATTTAAAAAAATGGAAGCAGCAACCAGGGGAAAAGCTATGAAAGGAAGCGGACAGACCATTTGGAATTATTTAATAAGTATTCATGGACAAAATATAATTAACATCAGTCTGTGATTCAGATATTTGAGCGGACATTTTCAGCCCTAAAGCGAATTAAAACTTATGCCAGAAATACATCAGGGCAGGCTCGACTTTCAGCATTAGCTTCGATGGCGATAGAAAATGACTTCTTGATGGAACTGAAACACACGGATAATCTGTACAACAGAGTAATTGAACTCTTTTTGAGGAAAGAAAGGAGGATGGATTTTGTGTACAAATAATAAGGATTTTTGGTGAGTAAAATGTTGCTATTTTCCTAAATAATATTGCAATTTTATGAGGTTATTATTGATGTTTCATGTTACGATCTTGTTTAGCTAGCTATCTAACCAGCTAAGTTTATGTAATAAACATGAGCTGTGACTCGAATAAAAATAGCGATCATAAAACAGGTCAGCTAGCGCTTTTTCTTATTATGATCAGTGTGTTTGTATGATTTAATGAAGTGGCTAACTTATTATAGCTAACCACCTTAGTCTTTAACATTAACTTTGTATCATTCAATTTTTAATAACAAGCTAGCCAGCATGCAAGGCAGATAATAACATGGCACGGCAGGCTGCATTACAAAATGTTATAGATAGCATAACTATCCCACACTGAACACAGGCTGGTTCTGGTTCTACCGATCCGGTCTCGCGGTGAGAAGAGAACCGTGTCTCTCTGGTGGCAGCAGTGAGTTGTCTTTCTGTAAGCACAGATTCTCACCCGCTGTGATGAGGCAGGCCTGGGTCTGTGAGAGGGGACAGTGACCCCCCCCTGTCTTCCTCTGTTATGTCCTGTCCCTACACCGTCCCCATAGCCCAGTGTTTCTCAAATAGTGGGGCGCATGCCAGGGGGGGCGCGTGTGACCCCGGGAACATGCTTTTTTTTGCTGTACTAGAATAAAGTGTAATTGCAGATATGAAGTGCAGTAAACAAACCCTCAAGAGACACCATGGAAAAATATTTAACAGGGTTGAAAAGAAAGGCGGAGAGAGACGAAGATAATGAGACAAACAAAAGTCACCCGAAAGCTAAGACGAGGAAATATGACGAAGCGTATGTAGCGCTTGGCTTCACTGTGACTTCGGTGGGAGATGAGGAAAGACCGGTGTGTTTACTGTGTCTTAAAATGTTGGCAGCGGACAGCATGAAGCCAAATAAATTAAGGCGTCACTTAAAGACATTACACCCCAATCACGCTGATAAGCCGCTTGAGTTTTTTAAGCGAAAACGTGCCGAATATTGCCGACAATCATCCCGCTTTGTGAATGCTACTTCAGAAAACCAGCGAGCACTGTTAGCATCATATAAGGTGGCGTACCAAATTGCTCAGTGCAAAAAAACCCACACCATAGCATTTCTTTAATGTTAATAAGGATACAATGTTATGCAGAGGTGTACTTATAACAATTTTATAGACAAATGATACTCGCGGCGGAGAGTGGCGGGCGCGAAATGTTTTCTTCTTCCTAGGGGGGGCGTAACAGAAAATAATTGAGAAGCACTGCCATAGCCCCATGTTTATACTGCATTTCTGCATAATAAGAATAAGATGGTTTTTATAGCCATAAAATAGTTGAGGGGTGGATCAATTCAGACGGAGCCATCGGCGTAGCGTGGGGGGTGCTACCCCCCCCCGGTCCGCGAAATAAATAAACTGGTCTCAGCTTTCTCTCGCGTGTACCCCCGTCCGCGGAAAATGAAACCGGTGAAAGGTTGGGCACCGTTACTGCGCTACGCCACTGGGCGGAGCACTATTGAAGGCCTAGGTGTGAAATGCACGGCCCGCCACTGGGTTTAATTCATGTTAAAGAACCTGTGTGGATAAAATCACCGCGATATTCACTTATTTGCTTGTATAATGTATTTTAATTTAGTAGCTTAAACGCTACTCTCATCAGGAGTTCCAGGGCACACAGCGGCGTTTCACCATTTCAAAGGTTTCCTATCATGACCAATCCTAAATGCAAATAAATCACTGCTCTAAAACAAAATAACAAATACAAAAGCTGCACAAGTGTAGTTTAAAATAAATGCATGGTTACAATAATTATACCGAATTATATTTTATAGAAGTATGGTTTTTGTTTATTGTCCATACCAATAAACAGTTACATGCACTGAAACATGATTTGGTAAAAAAAAGAATGATAATAATAATAATAAAACAACACCACCAACAAAACTATGGAAATCCACAGAATGACCAAGGACTGGCACATACATTTATTTAGTCTTGACATGGGTGAAGTACATGCAGTGCAAAATAAAATTTGTTGAAACCCAGGACATTCATACAAAAAAATAAAACAAAAAGGATCAGGAGGAGCAAGAAACGCCACACACATAATGGTGCTTAAAACTTAGCTGTAGCATAGGCAGTCCACTATATTCACCCGCAGTGGTTTCAATGGCAATTGTGGATTATGGCTGCAAGCCTGTGTCAAGAATTAATTAACTTCTCCTACGGCTGCTGTACACGTCAAACCAAGGCCCTCTCAGTCCACTCTGCTTACCCTGAACTGTGTATTATGCAGCAAGGCTTCTGGCCTGACTTTGGGGGATCTTTCAGGCACTAATCATGGGTTTTAATTAATATTTATTCACTCGGCTGGATGTGAGCGTAACGCTATACTGCTCTAACGTCTCCACCGAAAGTGGCGCTCCAGGCAGAGTGCAGGATGTGAATCATCTCTAGCTAACCGCAAACAAGACCACGCGAGGGACCATGTCACCCCACACCCCCTCCCCTGGATTTTTTAATACCTGGATGAATTTTCTTTGGCATAAGTTAACTGCGTTCACACCAAAGGGGAAAATATTATCTACGCTGTGCTATAAATAGGAGTCTGAGCTAGGGTGACCAGGTCCCAACCAACCAAATGTGGGACAAAGAGGATGTTTGTGTGGGGACAATGTGGGACACGTTACCAATGCTTCGAGGTAGTCTAAAATTAGATATAATGTCTATCCAACTTAAAAATAAACATTTATATTCTGCCCCTTAGCTCGTAACATCTCTATGCTTTGCCCTCTCTGGTTGATTCAGTAGCACCCAATAGACTATGCAGATAAAAACTTAACAAATTATATAACAAATATATTTGAAGGCAAATAAAACAGAGGAGCTCACATAACGATAGTTTCGTTATCTATCTAGCTGCTATTAGGGTTTGGATTCTACCTTGTGCTGGCTACTAGTACTCCGCTCTTAAATAGCAAGCGATGACATTGGGAATAGACATATAGGAAGCTAGCTACATCGCTCGTTGTTCGTTGCTGTGTCTTTTGACGTCGTATTCTCCTCCATGTGAAATTGAAAAAGAACTCTTGCAAAGATCGCAAAAAACTCTCTGAGCATCACCCTGCACTGGCTTCACCCACGGATAACTAGTTTCCCAGTCCTTGTTGTAGCTGCATCTCCTTTTTTTTGTCGTAGTTTCCATTTTCCACCATTTTCCAAATCGACTGTCTTGTTCGTAGTTGTTGTTCGGGGGGCGAGGGCGTAACTAGCGTTACTAGGCAGATAAGATGCCGACAGGTTAACCTCATTGGCCCCTTGACCCCAGCACCCCACGTGTACTGCAGTTTGATTGACAGCAAACACAGCCCCGTGATGACAGCCCTTGCTGCTTTCTCCACAGCCATTGGATAAGCCTGATTTTAGAAACGCGTCTTTGAAAACTAGAGCCAATCAAAATGAAATAGGAGGGACATCTTCTCAATTTGCGGGACGCACGAAAAGTCATGAAAATGCTGTGCAGTCCCGCGCAATGCGGGACATCTGGTCACCCTAGTCTGAGCGCACAAATCTTTGTTTACTCACCTGAGAAATAGGCTTTTCACGACGCGAATATTCGACACCAAGGTTTCTTCCTCCGTTTACTGTATGCTCTCTCCCCTGCTCCTGGTCGCTTCCTGGCTAAAAATGTAGAAAAAATGACACTATACAACAATCTAGTACTAAAAGAAGCTGAGATATGACATTCGCTCTTTCCTGCGAGCGCCATATTGGAGTTTCTGCATACCGGCCACTAGGGGGCCACCCCAACTTGTATGCGGTGGTTTTTGAAAACCTTATGCCCATACCTAACACCATGCCAAAAATCTAAAACTTGTCACAAAGTGCACAGTCTTTACGATTTTTGACATATTCCCTCCCAGCTATCAAAATAAAAACGATTAATTACTTATTAATTATTGTATTAATTATTAATGCAATTATTGTATTAGCGAATTCTTCAAAGAGCCTGAAACAAACAAACAAAAACACCACCGACGGCAGCGCCATCACATCCTCATCGCCGCTACCTCTGTCCTCCACTTCCGAGAGACACAGCACCCGGATTTGATCACAATCACTCCTTAAATGGAGCACTTTGTTGTCTTAATCGCCCCATTCATATGGTCCTATGTGGCACCCAGCGCAGCACACAGAGGGCTCTGAGGCCTTTCAATTGTGATTCCGACCCATTCGTCAATGAGTCATTGCAGGAGTTCATGTCAAAATAGCGCTTCAAATAGACGAGTGCAGTATTTTTTGCCTTAGATCAACTTTTTCACTTTCCTTCAAGCCAGGTTGGTTTGATAGGTGGAAGTGGTTGCATTATATCCGACCGTGTTCGTAGCTATCCATGTGTAAAAGCAGTGGAGGAAAAAATGTTCAGTGCAAGTAGGCTACTATTCAAAACAATACTATTCAATCCCCGTTGGGTTATTATTACGTTATATTTTTTTCGGATTTCAGCACAAAATATCTCCCCGCACCTCTGCATTAAACTAGTACATACTAGTTGCCCTCTGTAAGGGTTTAATCAGTGGTGGGCTGTCAGGAGTGCCTGCAAGGCCTTCTCTGTACATGGCCTAAAAAAATATCTGAATCACAGACTGATGTTAATTATATTTTGTCCATGAATACTTATTAAATAATTCCAAACGGTCTGTCCACTTCCTTTCATAGCTTTTCCCCTGGTTGCGCTGCGTCCAGACGTGTATTTTCATATTTAAAAAAATGGAAGCAGCAACCAGGGGAAAAGCTATGAAAGGAAGCGGACAGACCATTTGGAATTATTTAATAAGTATTCATGGACAAAATATAATTAACATCAGTCTGTGATTCAGACATTGGAGCTGACATTTTCAGCCCTAAAGCGAATTAAAACTTATGCCAGAAATACATCAGGGCAGGCTCGACTTTCAGCATTAGCTTCGATGGCGATAGAAAATGACTTCTTGATGGAACTGAAACACACGGATAATCTGTACAACAGAGTAATTGAACTCTTTTGAGGAAAGAAAGGAGGATGGATTTTGTGTACAAATAATAAAGATTTTTGGTGAGTAAAATGTTGCTATTTTCCTAAATAATATTGCAATTTTATGAGGTTATTATTGATGTTTCATGTTACGATCTTGTTTAGCTAGCTATCTAACCAGCTAAGTTTATGTAATAAACATGAGCTGTGACTCGAATAAAAATAGCGATCATAAAACAGGTCAGCTAGCGCTTTTTCTTATTATGATCAGTGTGTTTGTATGATTTAATGAAGTGGCTAACTTATTATAGCTAACCACCTTAGTCTTTAACATTAACTTTGTATCATTCAATTTTTAATAACAAGCTAGCCAGCATGCAAGGCAGATAATAACATGGCACGGCAGGCTGCATTACAAAATGTTATAGATAGCATAACTATCCCACACTGGACACAGGCTGGTTCTGGTTCTGCCGATCCAGTCTCGCGGTGAGAAGAGAACCGTGTCTCTCTGGTGGCAGCAGTGAGTTGTCTTTCTGTAAGCACAGATTCTCACCCGCTGTGATGAGGCAGGCCTGGGTCTGTGAGAGGGGACAGTGACCCCCCATGTCTTCCTCTGTTATGTCCTGTCCCTACACCGTCCCCATAGCCCCATGTTTATACTGCATTTCTGCATAATAAGAATAAGATGGTTTTTATAGCCATAAAATAGTTGAGGGGCGGATCGATTCAGACGGAGCCATAGGCGTAGCGTGGGGGGTGCTACCCCCCGGTCCGCGAAATAAATAAACTGGTCTCAGCTTTCTCTCGCGTGTACCCCCCCGTCCGCGGAAAATGAAACCGGTGAAAGGTTGGGCACCGTTACTGCGCTACGCCACTGGGCAGAGCACTACTGAAGGCCTAGGTGTGAAATGCACGGCCCACCACTGGGTTTAATTCATGTTAAAGAACCTGTGTGGATAAAATCACCGCAATATTCACTTATTTGCTTGTATAATGTATTTTAATTTAGTAGCTTAAACGCTACTCTAATCAGGAGTTCCAGGGCACACAGCGGCGTTTCACCATTTCAAAGGTTTCCTATCATGACCAATCCTAAATGCAAATAAATCACTGCTCTAAAACAAAATAACAAATACAAAAGCTGCACAAGTGTAGTTTAAAATAAATGCATGGTTACAATAATTATACCGAATTATATTTTATAGAAGTATGGTTTTTGTTTATTGTCCATACCAATAAACAGTTACATGCACTGAAACATGATTTGGTAAAAAAATAAATGATAATAATAATAATAAAACAACACCACCAACAAAACTATGGAAATCCACAGAATGACCAAGGACTGGCACATACATTTATTTAGTCTTGACATGGGTGAAGTACATGCAGTGCAAAATAAAATTTGTTGAAACCCAGGACATTCATACAAAAAAATAAAACAAAAAAGGATCAGGAGGAGCAAGAAACGCCACACACATAATGGTGCTTAAAACTTAGCTGTAGCATAGGCAGTCCACTATATTCACCCGCAGTGGTTTCAATGGCAATTGTGGATTATGGCTGCAAGCCTGTGTCAAGAATTAATTAACTTCTCCTACGGCTGCTGTACACGTCAAACCAAGGCCCTCTCAGTCCACTCTGCTTACCCTGAACTGTGTATTATGCAGCAAGGCTTCTGGCCTGACTTTGGGGGATCTTTCAGGCACTAATCATGGGTTTTAATTAATATTTATTCACTCGGCTGGATGTGAGCGTAACGCTATACTGCTCTAACGTCTCCACCGAAAGTGGCGCTCCAGGCAGAGTGCAGGATGTGAATCATCTCTAGCTAACCGCAAACAAGACCACGCGAGGGACCATGTCACCCCACACCCCCTCCCCTCCCCTCCTCCCCTCCCCTCCCCAGTAAAGTTGATCACCCAAAACTGACAATGACCACACCGACAACACAGGTTCCTGAAGTGAACATTTTTAGAAAAGTTCAGGCAGTACCAAAAGCTTACATGTTCATGTTCATGAAGGCAGGAAAGGGAGGGAGGGAGGGAAAAAAAAGAAAATACATAGGAAAAAAAGGACTTCCTTCAGTTTGTGAATCTTCTCAAGACCTAAAAAAAGGGCCTAAAGTTTCTAAAGTCGTTTCATACCTATTGAAGCAAAGCAATGTCTCGAGTAACACGTAAAAAAATATTGAGTATATTATAATCTACATGGTGGATCCAGAACTGCCGCTGGCTGGGGATCCTTCCCGGATATCCCCGTCATCTCTAGTGATGAGCCAATTGCTTGTCCCCTTCACAACCCCTCTGTGTCTGTCCCTTCTGCATCACTGCCAGTGCTCACTGGGGGTCTGCACTTGCCACTCCCACAATGCCATGCTGTCGAAGCTGGTTCCTTAAAATCTGGTTCTTGGATTTCCAGTCCTCTACCTGCATAAGGAAATGACCAAGAGAGAGAGAGAGAGAAAATAAGCCTTTCAATAGAAAATACATACATCCATACATGTTGCGGGGAAAATTAAAATTAAAATAAATTAAAATAAAAAAAAATCAAAGAGCAGTCAGTGGAAAATGTACAATGTACTTGTACAAACACTGACCCAGAAAATTATCACATTTCTAGAGCAGTAAAAAATGTGCTGGATTCGGGTTTGAGGAAGAGGCACTTCAAAGGGGGCAATGAAAGTTACAGGTGAAGTTGTTTGCGGTCCGCTTCCATGCAACAGGAGCCCGGGAAAGCAGAAAGTGAGCGCAAACGTGCCCACTAGTGGTCAAACAACGTATAGCACTCGACTTTAATACCCAAACCGAAGGCAGGGAACCTACCTACTTGGCAGTAGAACTACGACGCAACGTGTGGCGTTTGTGTGCAACGTGTGACAGACGACAAGCGCAATTGTGCATTTGTGTACCGCGCTGGCGCGTTCGTGCGTTCGTGTACCGCGCTGGTGCTTGCATCAAGGAGCGGTACCTCCTGCCGTAACAGCTGGTTGTCCATCCGTAGCCTCTCCAGCGTGTTGAGCTCGTCCACCAGTCTGACGTTGCTCTGCCGCAGCTCCTGGATGTAGTCGCAGGCCTTGGAGAGGATCCCCCCTTTGCTCTGTAACGCAAGTCGGGCCGTCGGTTAGTCCTCACGCTCCCTGCATGCACAGCGACTCGTCCACACAGCCACGGGCCCCAGGCCTCTCCCCACCTGTCCGGTCTTGGTGGAGTCCATGGTGCAGTCCGGAATGGTCTTGGACAGCTGGACGATCCAGTTGTTGATCTTGTCCCTCCGCCTGCGTTCGACTGTGGGAGAAGGCGCGTCACGGGGGAATGAGAAAAGCGTCTAAAAGAGCATCTCTGGAGTTTTTTAAATACATTTTTTTAGATTTTACCCCGTTTTCCCCCAATTTGGAAGCCAATTACCCACTGTGCTTAGTTCAATCCCCTTCCCTCATAGTTCACTGCCGTAGCCCCGTGACCGGCAGTGACAAAGGCGAAGCGCTGCCTCCTCCGAGACAGCACTCGTCGTGCCGTCGACTGTAACTCCGGTACCTCAGAACCACTCCTGTGCGCAGCGAACTGTGTGTGTTGGCTTCCTTCCCCCCTCCCTGGGGCGGACAGCCAATTGCCGCCCCGATGGCACTCCCGGCCAGAGCAGACTCTGGCGCGACGGGAAACAAACCCTGGTTGCCGTGGCCAGCGTCGGACGTTGAGACCACTAGACCACGCAGGAGGCCCAGAGCATCTGTTTGACAGACTTTCCAAGACTTCCTGGACTGTAAACAGCTCAAGCCAAGCTGTTTTAAAATCCTTTGCTAATCGACTTCCACCCAACATGCCCTGGTGGGATTGCAGGACAAAGTAAATGCGTCTACATCAACACTGCCTCACCTTCATTGTGTTGGGCTCTTCTTTTGTCATCTCGAGAGGTCCGCGGGGGATCTGATTTACTATGAAAACCGAAGCAGCAAAAAAGCGTTTATTAAATTAGAATCAAAACGGAACATTCAAGATCACCCTAAGCACCATGAATAGCCCATATACTAGGGGTGTAACGGTACACAAAAATCACGGTTCGGTACGTACCTCGGTTTTTAGGTCACGGTTCGGTACGTTTTCGGTACAGCGGGGAAATAAAGAAACGTAAAACATAAAATTGCTTTTCATTTACTATGAACTTTGGAAACAGTGGCTAATTGGCCGTAATTTACTGAACAAAGTACTGAAATCCGGACGAGAGGGAACTTCGTAGCAGGGCTCAATGACTTTCAATATATGTTTAAAACCTGTGCTCTCGACAACAGAGTATGGTCACAGATCTGCTGCTATAAAAACACCTACGGCGTTTGATGACTCTGAGTTTTGAATGAAGTTCCGCACACAAAAAAAAAACTTCCACACGTGCGTTAGTGATTAAAGCAAGGTTGCATTAGTTCGGTTCACAGCACGTACCGAACCAAAAGTCCTGTACGAAAACGTGTCCCATTACACCCCTAGCATACACAATGATCCATATGTGCATGTCTGTGCCCATATACAGTGACCCATATGTGCATGTCTGTGGGACATATACAGTGATCCATATGTGCATGTCTGTGTTGTACACTTATGGACTTAAGAACACTGTGATGAGAAGAGGACATTCAGCTCAACTTGGCTCCTCATTTTGTCTCCATCTAAAATAATTGCCAAACTATATTTGTGTGCCACTTCTTATGCAGTAAAAACAATAAAAACTGTACACATTAACAACACTGTGTGGAAAACATACATTCTAGCATCAGTCTGAAATTGACTTTTAACCCGTTCCACTTGCACCCTTCCTCCACCCTGAGCTAGCAATAGCTTCAATGGCACACTGTACAAATGACCATTAACATTTGAAAATCTCTGTCTTTAATCTCTGTGCAAAATGCTGTTGGGAGGGGTTGAGCTGAGGTACCTGAGTGGGAAAAAGTACAAAAACAAGGAGTAACTGTGACCTTCTAGATAGCAGACGAATAACAGGGATGCGACACCAATACTGGCAGCAAGCCTAGAATTAGGTTGTGCAAGACGTGTTTTGAACCTGCAGCCCAAAGCTATCTGGGTGCCTCAGGCCAAGCCCCCCCTGGCTAAAATGTGATAGTAATGAGGAGAATTAATTACATTCCTCAAGTCACACCACCTCCTCCCACTTTGTCATGTAGTTAACACTGTTGTACAAGACTGACACTCCAGCACGTCTATGCTGTGCCTATGCCGGAACTCCCTGCAATTGCTTGAAGATCCTTTTTGTTGAAGATTCTCTCCGAAACTCTCAGTTTTCCCCCGACATCAGTAATGCTTCTACGCGCTATCCCCTGGGCTCAAATATGCATGCTATCTTTTTTATACAAGTATGTATTTAACCAAAAAAATAAAACAGAACACAATCCAATCCCGGCTCCTCTAATTCCTACAGATTTCCTACAGTTTCATCGTTAGTTGCTCACATGGCACTTCAGACAATCCCAAATACATGACGTCAGAAGTATAACTGTGGACAAAACCTTTTGTATGATCTCAATAGAAAACTTATGCAAGATTTGCTTAACGTGACACGATAAAATGCAGTTACTCTATTACTCAGTATTACTTAATGCAATACTCTCAACTTGTCGCGATGCACAACTTATGATGCCTTACAATATTCCAAATTGATTCCAAATCCAATAATTGCTCTATAAGGCAAGAAGCTATTTACAACCAGACATATCGTCAGCAGCATGCTTTCACAGACCCTCCCTCCCTCCCATGTCCATTTGGCCCAGATGCTGGAAGGGTACATTACGTGCTGTAAGCCTGTGTGCCAGGAGCAATGGATCTCTGACTGGATCCAGCCAGAACATCCTGTGGGGACATCATCACATACAGCTGCCCTGTGTGACACAGAGGGACATGGACAAGTCAGTCACTATGGTGAAGTACAGCTTTCACCGTCTTCTTCGATGGTAACAAATGATAACAAAAGCAAATTATTGCTTCAGGGCAACCTTACCCCGTTTTTCTCCCAATTTGGTAGCCAATTACTCCCGCTGTGCTTAGTTCAATCCCCTCCCTCATAGTTTGCTGCCACTGCTGTGACCGGCAGTGACAAAGGCGAAGCGCTGCCTCCTCTGAGACAGCACTCGCCGAGCTGTCGACTGTAATTCCGGTACCCCAGAGCCACTCCTGTGCGCAGCGAACTGTGTGTGTCGGCTTCCCCCTCCTGGGGCGGACAGCCAATGGCCGCCCGATGGCACTCCCGGCCAGAGCCGACTCTGGCGCAGACGGGAATCGAACCCCAGTCGCTGTGGCCAGTGTCAGACGTTGAAACCACTGGACGACGCGGGAGGCCAATATGACACCACTCTTAAAATGTGTTTGCCAAGTTTGGAGTGTATACGAGTGTATACGTATGAGTTTGGAGTTTATACGCGCGAGCGTTAGAGGGCGTGACCGCCAAAGTGTACGTGCGATTGTACTTTTTTTGATGCTACACTTGGTACGAACTAAGGCCAACCTAACTATAACAGAACATCCCAAAGCATTCCATGCGAGTTCAGACCAAGCCCGAGTTTTGTTTTTTTCAATTGAGCAAAGTGGCGATATAGAAGTCAACTAGTGGGCTAGCAAGAACAAAAGGCTTCCACCCGTCGGCTTGGAAGGCTAAGAAAATCACTAGCAAGAAAAATAGCCCTTCCGCCGATAGGGCTTGGAAGCCTAATAACACTAGACACAAGATGAGGAATGGCAGGGTTACAGACTACTTCTCATCACAATGTTGTGATCTATAATATTGGAGAAAGCTAAATGACCAAACTAATGGACGTCTAACCTCACATCTATTTGGCAGACAATGATTGTTTTATGGATGATTACAATTTGCTAAATTAATATGCAGTAAAATATAAGTTGTAGACATTTGCCATTGTAATCAGTACCCAAAGTGCAAATACTTGCTTACCATAAAACATAAGTTAGGATGATTTGAAGATTTCTCCTTTTTAGTCACAAAATTAACCTTTTATTACCATGTCTTTCTCCGATCTCTGAGGTCTCTTTGCACACAATCTGGATTGAATCTTGAAAGAAATTTATTTTTTTGGCTGGGTTTTTATGCAAGATAATTGAATGTTGAATTATCCAACCTTGGGCCTGAACTCTAAACTCGAGCAAATTAAACACTTGGTACAGAAATAAATCTTCAGAGACAAAAACTTAATCCTCTCACTCACTCATTCATTCAATTCAGACGTATGAAACTGACCTGTGGGTGTGTTTTGACTTAGAAGGGTGTCAGGGGCTTGTACGCTGGTAACCATGGCACCGGGTGTGGCATCCGATATGGTGGCAGGGTAGTATGTGTAGTGAGTCTCAGAGCCATCTCCCTCCAGACCCTCAGACTGAGAAAAAACAGCCTGGAACACAAAGGATCCACACATTATCCTGTCTGAGCAGCTACTGCAAGGGGGCAATATTTAGCTTCTTCACAGACGCATTCTAGACGTGATTCCAAACTAACAGCAACAGGCTGAATCTCCATTTACCTTAATGTTATACTGGAGTAATCTAGTAACAATGTGGTTGGCAGTGATTACTGGCAGTGGCAATGTGATCGCTGTGTTCAACTGTACGTAATCTGTGATGAAACCGAGAAGGCTGGTGCAAATGCTTCCAGCTGATGCCTTTGGATCAGCAAGGCTGCCACACAGGTGTGTGAAAATACAGTACACAAAATCTGTCATTTTCACGATCCTGTTCTGACTGTCAATTTGACATGGTTAAAATGGTAGACGATGCCTTTGTACGCTATAAAAAATGAATAGTAGGAAATACCAACAAAAAGTCATTTAAATACATCTAGGCTTATGCTATTTAAGAAGACTCTTGTTCTTAGGCTATAATGGAAAAAGCTTTTCATTTTGCTTTCAATTTCAAAAGTTAGACTACTCATTTCCACATATCAGTTTATTTATTAAACAGGCATGATATAATCTACAGGAGGGTCAACAGACATTTTGAATTTGTACTTACAAATCAACCAGCATGCTTACGTTTGAGTGCGTGTCGCTCCACCTGCTGTCTGGCCTACTGCACTGACAACACGCACCTCCTTTGTGATCATTTAACTATTACTTGAGATCGTAATATGTTCATCGCTTAACAACTAGCTTCATATTCGGAGAGTCGTCCATCGACCTCTTAGCGTTGGGAGGCCAGAAATGCGGATTAACGAGAGAACCAAGGAACTTCCGTGGACCTTCTTAATCAAAACCGATCTCTGACCAGTAGTTTTCAACTGAAAAAGACAATCTTCGACTTGAGTGGCCCTTTAAATAAAGTGTCACGTTTAGGCGTTACCTGGGTGACGGGTTGCGTCGATGCAGGAAATCCTGTCACCACACTAACCGCCGTGGCTCCATCTGCCTGTCCCTCCAACTGTCCATCTGACACCTGGATCACGCGGTACGTCACCTACAGCACACAGAAAGGGCCCCTCTGAGATACAACACACTTACAGTTATAAGGTGGCTGTATGGCTGGCTTCCAGGGGACCAGAATTCACCACATCTGAAGGTCTGACCAAAAACAGGAAGTGCAGTTTGACAAGCACCGTTGAACGATGCAACGCACAAGACAGGCATCTGATGTTGAAGACTGATGTGTCTCTTGATAAGGGGTCGACAGCGGCCTCATACAAGATGGCAAGAGTACTCTTCCTTTCACACATCAAGTCAACCATCCACGGTTGCCTTTGAATTCTGAAGTTCACGCCAATGCGTGAACTCTCACATTGCCCTGTTCGTGAGCACAAAATCTAATTGCCAGTTAGTTTGTATATAGTCAGTGTGATATGTGATGCAGTTTTCCTTACAAATAATCATTGCCCCAGATTAAACTAAAAAAACTAAGGAACTGCACCCCCAGGACCTCAAAAACCATACAAAAAAAATCTGTTTCAAATTGTCTCATGTGACCAATTTCTTGCTCATATTTTCTAATAACAGACACAGGTAATTAGATTACACTTTGAGTGACCATAAGAGTTGACAAAGCCAAAAAAGCAGGGACTCAAGTAGAGTACAGTACAGTCCTCTATGTCATGACAATGTTTTCCAACACACAACAAACACTCTCTCACACACCGTCACCTAGACTCGTGAGCTGGGCCCACCCTACAATGATGTCCATGAGCAAGCAGGCAACTCTAACTCGAAGAGTTCGAAGAACATTCGTTTTTCTGCCTTCTCGGGACTCCAGTTCTCACCGCGACCGTTTCAAGACCCCTCAATCTACCCCCCAGAATAATGCCTATCTAATTCAATCTATACAATTATAGCTCTGACTTCCACATATTTGGCATTCAGTAAAGTGCGTATGTGCTAGGCTATGTTTTTATGCATTCGTCTATCAATCCAATGGCTAGGACTTTTAAAACATTTATATTAAAATTAATATCGCTGCAGTGGGATATTTTACACTGGGATCATTTCAAAACACTGCATTTGTCAGCAATTTGTTGTTCCTAATTAATGACAGACAACGGTTTCACTTGTTTCACAATTTCATTGACAGAACAGCCATGGTGTCAATGTCAGAATCTCAAATGCAGTAATTCCAAGTATTTGTTTCATTATTAATTTAGCTCAATTGGTGTCCAAAATTAGAGACTTACATAAAAGTTAATGTTTATTATAATAATGTTTGTTTTTTGTCAATACTGCCACCATAATGAATACCAGAACTAAAAATCATAAACATTACTGATCACCAGTGGGTGGAGTACAGGCAAAAACACTATAATGGGATGCTTGGGCTTGGGGTTCATGCACACTTCAAGGAAATGCATAGACAAGATGTTCTCTTGCACTCAGGATCTTAGAGAGGAGTGTGAGTGGCAAATTCACAATGTATTGCTAAAATATTGGCAAGCCGCTAAAATATAAGGAAGACGCTTTTAAGACCTTAACTTTCATTGCTCTGAATATTTTGGCCCCCATGTCCGAAGGGGGTCTTCTACTACCAGGAGTCCTCTCCCCTCCTACCTGTGTGGCACGAGGGTACAGCCCCTGTACAGTACCTGCCCCCCAGCTCCCTCAGTCTTGAAGAGGTATTTGATTGGTTGCTCCGAAGAGAAGGTAGTTGCTGACTGGATGGTGGCGATGGCTGATGGGTCCTCTGCCGTGGCAACGGCCCCTGAAAATAAGCATAAATAGGCAGGTGAGTCATCTTTATTAACACAACTCACAAAGTAGGCATGTCCATTTCATAGTATTATTATTAATATCATTATTATTATTATTATCATTAATAATAATGATAATAATAATAATAATAATAACAATAATATTAACAATAACAATAATATATTCATGGCCTTTCCATGATCTCAACAGCACTTTACAGTGAAGGGGGAACCTCACCTCAACCACCACCAATGTGTAGCACCAACCCGGGCGATACACAGCAGCAATTTTGCCCCACAGACGCTCACCACACATCAGCTTGAGGTGGAGAGGGAGGGAATTATTGAGCCAATTAAAATGGGGGATGATTAGGTGGCCAGGTTAGGAATTTTGCCAGGATACTGGGGATACCCCCTACTCTTTGCAATAAGTGGGATCTTTAATAGCCATAGTGAGTCAGGAAATTGGTTTAGCATCTCATGGGAAAGACACACTTACAGTGCCATGGAGCATTTGGGTTTATTCGTCCCAGGAGGTCTTCTCTCCAAGTACTAACCAAGTCCACACCTACTTCAGCCAATCGGTAGGAGCAAGGTACATGGCTACTGGTTATCACATCAGTTCTGATTAATCTTACCTTCTTCAATAACAGGAACATTCCCATCGTGATCTGGGCTTTTTTGTTGCCTGTGGAAAACAAGTAAAAGAGTCAAATGAAGTGGAAAAGAGAGGAAAATAAAAATAACAGGCACTTATCTTTCCACTTTTGATAAGGGCAATACAAGTTTGGACCTCACCCCTTCATTTCCAGAGACTGAGAGTTGTAGAAAGGTTCTCTCTCCTTGGTTGAAGCACTCAGGACGAACCTATTAGTTGGCAGTGAACCTGTAAGTTATACGACACAAAAGTTAAGTTGTATAAGTCATAGTGCCGAATGATAACAACTAAATAAAGAATGAACACTTAAAAAAAAAAAAAATAAAAATAAAAATAAACTTTTTGAAAATTCCATTCCTAATGTACCGCCTTTATCTACTACGAATGCATTCACCGCGAGTTGGTACCAAGAAGCAGAATCATTATACGGTAATTCCAAAATAATAAATATGCAGGCATCAAGAATGTGTATATTGTATCTCTAGCCAGATAGCTATAGCCACAAGTGAAGCATATACAGTAAGTTAATTAAATTAAATAAGATTGCACCATCTTAACACTTAAAAGCATGCATCCTGACACATGCCACCAGCGTAATTCGAAAACAATTACCAAATGACAGGTAGCCAACAATAAGTCACCGGATAACCATTCACTAGCTAGCTAGCTAAATTAGCAACTTAATTGCACAGCTAGAGTAGCTACCTCATAAAACAGATCTCATTGCTTCCTGAATATTGCAGATTAATAACACACAAGTACGCGCAAAGCTGGGGGCGTTGTTCGTGAACATGTCTGTGTTGATCTAAAATGAAACTAGCTAGCTATATAGCTAGCTAACTACCGTTAGCGAGGTAGCCAAATTCGATAGCAAATATTGTCACTTGAACGCTAATCGTAAAAATGTAGCTTAATCCCGTAGCTACCAACCAAACTGCGTGCATCAAGAATCTCTGCTCCCGCGTTAATGCGACCAATATAACTACTACTGATAGTAAATCATTAATCCTATGCACAATAACATTACATTTACCATTCGAGATTCCGTTCTTACTCCAGTGAAATCTGTTCTGCGCACGCGTTGTCAACAAAACACCATTACGTCTTTACTCAGCGACACAGTTTGGAAAGCGGCCATCTTTCTTTGGTAAACCAAAAAACTAAACCAGAGATTCTAGATGAGATGGTCCACTCATAGACATTTATGTATTAGAGCCAAACGAGCGCTCTTTCTCCCACTGTGCGCTTTGAAGCAAACAAAGAGACACTTACTTCCTGGTGTTCTACAGCACCACCAACACATAGGCATGCAGTTGCCTAATTTCCCATTTCTGTATAATATATGCCATTTAGCAGACGCTTTTATCCAAAGTGACTTACAGTAGTGAATGCATACATTTTTCAGTGTGTGTGGCCCCAGTGGGGATTGAACCCACAACCCAAGCGTTGCCAACGCCATGCTCTACCAACTGGGCCACAGAGAACCACAAGCCACAAGTCAATGAGAAAATGTGACACTTTAGCATTAATTCTATAACTCTCTTTTTCAGACAGGCTACATAATGTAATTAATGCAAATAATGTCAAATATCTCACAGAACTTGCTAATCTTTTCTTTTGTTCTTCTAGTTGTCATTAGCAGCTATCAGGACTGTCTGATTAGAGCTTCACTCACCAGAACTGTCAATGCCTTGGTGATCATTGGTCCAAACTGGTCTGTTGACATCCCTGGGAAAACATACATTGACGTCAATGTTTTCATGCATTAGTTAATTGACGGGACTTGCAATGCATTGAAGAATTAACTTGACATTAGGCTTATGATACTGAATTGTTCTGTTTTAAATCTTGTAAAAATGTAGCTTTTGGTTGTAATAATTGTTCAGGTGGAAATGTTTGGTCCACAGGTAGGCTATTATTATGGTCCTTAACCATAGGCTATTTGACAATATTTCTGTTTAGCCTAAAAGCTAAGGAATTGCCCCGTTAGCAAACATATTTGTAGGGTTGATCCCATTTAATCGACTGGTCGATTGTTTGGTCGAGATTTGTTTTGGCTGTTTTAAAAAAGGTTCTCCATGCAGCATGAGACACGAGATGTTTGTTTTCAGGAATAAGCCATTAGGGATGCTGCCGGTATGGCAGTGAAAAACAAAAAAACAGTATGTTCTCTTTAAATTATATTAGGCAGTTAAGTAATTGTAATGTTGCATAATTACAAACTAAAAAAGTAACATTTTATAATAAATGTGTTTTGCTAATTGTATGGTTTATATATTTATAACTAACATGCGTAACACCCCCTTTCATGTAACCTATATTGTATCCTTCTTGTTCTAGGCACGCGAATGTTCATTTTAATTGTAGCCTACGATTTGCCTACAGTTAAGATTAGTGATATAGCCATACTTTAATTACTCATTTCGATATAACCTAAGAACATAATGTCAAAGAAAAAATCTGCATTTTGTTTTAGCAGCATTTTGTTTTTGCAGTCGTTTTCCAAGGCAGGGTTCCAAAAAATGTGGAATGTAAACTTTAACAAGCGCATTTTCTCCAAGGAAGGGTTGCTAAAAACTTTATGTTCAGGACAAGCTATCTGTGATCATTCGTGTTCCTATTTTTTGAAATAAATCATGAAATCCATCCATCCATAGTTATTTTCGATAGGCTATAGCCACTTTATGTTCAGCTTTAGGCTACAATTTATGTGTGATCATTCGTTTGTTAGCCTATTTTTTTGCAAAAGAGATTTAAAATCCCAATGAGACCAACCTGGTTAATTAAATAAAACATAGCCTATGCATTAGAATGTGTTATGGTTGTGATCAAATAAAAGCATCAGCCTATTATGTGACCGTACCACAACTTCACAAGCACAACGGCAGAATCTGCAAGGACAGCATGAAGAGGAGGCTCGAACGGAGATGTTTTTTTTCTTTCAGGTAATCTTGAACTCCGGCTCCATAAAGTCATTAGCCTATTGTTACTCATTTGTCTCATTCACTTGAGAAAGTTATAAAAAATGAGACAAGCGCAGTGTGCATATAGTTGTATTTGTTAAAACAAATAGGGTGTGTCATATAGCCGAGGGAAAAAAAGAAAATAGAATGTTCCTTCCTATTTTAACTATTTTAACCTAAATATTTAACATATAGGCTAGCTACCAGACTTTAAACATACCTTCAGTTTATGCTTGTGTATCCAGCTTATGCTTTTTAGACATTTGTGATAAAAACTTTCTGAAATATTCAACATTTTTAGCAATTAGCCTTCTAGCTCCTTGCTAACTAGCAAAGAATAGCAATGATGACCAAACTGCTGCTGGCTGATGTCATATTGCATAATTAACTCCACTCCTGACAGCTTACTGTACTAAGTTCCTAGTTATATTAAAAATAAAACAACCTTAATCAATCATGATAATTTGCTGTAGGCCTATTATAAAGCCTTAAATACAGTGCCCGGATTGGGTATCACCGTCCCCGAAAATGTCCCCGGATTTTTAAAAAAATGTAATGTAGCCTATTGAAAAATGTATTGTTGTAGCCGAGCCATGCGTCAATAGCCGAATCGTTTTGACTGGTCTGTCACAAAAGATAAACAATAAAGATAGCTTGTGACCGTGACGTTAGTGCTGTGATCTGTGTTATAACCAATCAAGTGCCCTGGATGATGCTATTACCATGGTTACATGGCTCAAATTCATGAATGAAATTTACAAACATAACATTTTCTTAAGGCACATGATCAGCTGTCGCACAGTTACACCGAATGAAAATGTCCCCGTTTTGCTTAAAGAAATCTGGTCACCTTAATTTATGTGAGTTCAGTCCAAATAACACAGTATTTCATAATGGGGCGTGATTAGCATGACCGGTTCATTCCGGTTACTGTCACTGGCTAATTTATATGTCGGATGATATTATTATCATGCAAAGCCACTTTAGATATCTGCTTAATGTTAGCTGCCTAGCTAGGTAGCCGTGTTTAAGATCAGGGTACTGGCAAATGAGCCAGGTTCATATTATTAGTGCAGCTAGCTGGCTTATTAGTTAGCCGGCAAGCTTCACTTCACTTCACACTAGCAAACTCATTGTAGAGTTGGTTGGCTAATTAGCTAACTAGAAGTTGAAGCAAAGATGAAACAGATTGCACTGCGAGAATACTGCTGCAAGAATAATGTTGTTCTTCCACAGCGGCAGTGGCTAGCAGGTGGCAAACGAGTAGACTACACCGGAGTTCGCTGGTCAACAAAAATAAGCAGCCAGACAACACAAGTTAACCCCGTCCCCTCATGAAATGATAAGCAAGTTAGCTTTAGAACAGCATTTCTTGGACAAGCCATCTCGAGAACAGAGAATCGCCGAAATAATTAAGGTAACAACGTGATTATTAGACGAACGATATTAAGAAATCCAACGGTTTTCATAAGGACAAACGCGAATATTTCATGAAGTAATAAGGACAGGACCAGCGCTCTCTACGAACACAAAATATTCGAAATATTAGGATGCGAACTTTCAATGTTCGAACATGAGAGTGGACCATCTCTATTACCATCTAAAATCTCTGGGTAAACCAAAGGCGCGGAAAACAATTCATAATTGAATAAACCGCCTCCTCTGGCAAACTGACTGCCCCATCCCTCCGGGCGCCTGTCAGCCGCTCCTCGCGGTCTCGCCTCTTCTCTGTCCTGATCCCTCGCTGGTGGAACGACCTCCCGCAATCGGTCAGGACCGCGGAATCACTTGCAATCTTCCGCAAGAGACTCAAAACCCACCTCTTCAGACTCCACTATCACTGAACACTGTCCATCTAGTCAATCTGTCGTCACCACTGTTTACTTGTTCTACACTATAAAAAAAAAAACCCCCCTTTCCCAGTGTTACAGGTATGATACGCAGACGCCTGCAATGATGTCTATTGCTGTATTACTGCACTGATCTTGTGCGCTAACTATTATTGTTCTTACCTTGTATTAATGCACATCTTGTAAGTCGCTCTGGATAAGAGCGTCTGCTAAATGCTTAAAATGTAAAATGTAATGTATAATTATCATTGGGTAAACCCAATAGCTAAATGATCCACTAACTGATTTTTTTTTTTACATTACATTACAGGCATTTAGCAGACGCTCTTATCCAGAGCGACTTACAGTTTACATTTCTTTACAATCCATTTATACAGCTGGATATTAACTGAAGCAATTCAGGTTAAGTACCTTGCTCAAGGGTACAACGGCAGTCATTTTTGTAAACAATTGACGCTACACCATTCTAGAAACCTATACAGTGTTAATTAGTATAATTATAATTAACCAGGAATACATCTTTAGTACAAAATATGATTGGTTAATTGTAATACTCTTGAATTATATTTTCAAAGCCGAAATTATTTGTTAATTATGAAGCTATGATTAGTTATGCGGCGTATATCACAGCTGTGTAGTATCAGTGAAAGCTTCAGTTCGTATTTTTAATTGTGCGTTTCCTAACCATATTTTGAAGGGGAACGAAGCTCATGCGTTCTTTTCGTTTCTTTACGCAGAACTGTTGCTCAACCACAGAAATTACATTTATAAACACTGGACTTTTTTTATCCTCTAGGGGTCAGTAACATGCCATTTTTGTTTGTGCAAATCAGGATTGCGAAACAGGAGACCACGTGAAAAGGGTTGGAGCAAGGGCTTCTCTTCTGCTGTGGGGATGCCTACGTTAACTAAAATAGTTAGCTGAAGTCTGAAAACAGCCGACCCCTGACAATCACTGGAAAACGTGCCAAAACACCCTCATCATGCCCCATTGCTGCATAATTTCAGAACGCTGTGTGTGTTTTCCATTTGAATCGCAATTCACTCATAACTGTTTGCAACTTTTTGCTTTTCTTTTTCTTAAGTCAGATCACATCACTGTAGGATAACAGGGATAACAGTTGTTATCCACAATGCCTCACCAGCTAGGCTGGCAGTGTAGTGTAATGGTTAGGGAGCTGGGCTTGTAACTCAGAGGTTGCAGGTTCAATTCCCAGGTGGGGCGCTGCTGTTGAGCAAGGTGCTTAACCTGAATTGCTTCAGTAAAAATATCCAGCTGTATAAATTGATTGTAAAGAAATGTAAACTGTGTAAGTTGCTCTGGATAAGAGCGTCTGCTAAATGCCTAAAATGTAAATGTAAATGTAATCATTTTGAAACCTCACACTGAAGATATTGTGTTCCAGCCTCCCTCAGGTTGCAATCAGCTGTGTTAGCTGACTGGCTAACTCATAAGATCTTTGTCACATTTGTTGAGCAATGGAGTGTGTGGCCTCTTAAGCTCATCTGTCTTCTATTATATCTATTGTATATGCCCATCTCATGCCACACCGATTTTTTGGTGGGAAGTCCGACATTATATAGACCTATGAGTAGAGCAACAGGTTGTGGTGTAGAGCTACTGTCGACATGGGACATATTATATCTATGAGAGGGAACTGCAGCATGCTAACCGCTGCTCCCCCGCTCCCTACAAACATAGCCACTGTGCCAGATCGTGCAAACGTGCACAGCTGCGCAGCTACTTTGGGCATCGAAAGTGGGGTAGTCCACAGCGACCCAGACTCGATAACTCTGTCCCACACGTGAGCATTCCCAGAGGTACTGTACGTGCAACCTGACAACAGCGAGGGGGCTTGGAGTCGCTGTACTGACCGCCATTCAGGGCCTGCCCAATATGCTTAGATGTAGCTGGATAAGGGGCCTCCTGCAGGACCATCATCGGCATCAGTGAGGCAGGGTACCAACCCTCCAAGGGCCCCATATATGACCTGGGTCCAGCCATTGAGGAGACTGATCCATGTCATGTTTAAAAATAATGGAACATTTAGTGTGAATTTTAAATACATTTTTAAATGTTTGCCAACTACAATTACGTACGTCACTTTGTTGATGGCCAGTGTTAGGACTAATGGGTTACTCATAAACTTATAGTTTAGCTCTCAGAAATACCTTCCAGTTTTATTGGAATCAGTTGTCAATATAATAATATAATGTATACCATTTAACATACATTTTTATCCAAAGCAACTTACAGTAGTGAATGCATAATTTTTTTTTCAATATATGTGGTTTCAGTGGGAATTGAACCCACGACCTAAACGATGCTGACGCCATACTCTATCTACTGAGCCACACAGAACCAACCAGTTATCATCCACAGGAACCCAGAGTTCAACCAACTTAAAACTGACTGATATGGCTTAATGCAACCTACTTGTTTGTGCTAATGTATTTTTTGTAATTGCCCATTTTGTATGTTTACTATAGTTTGTATTGTTTTTTGTTTATATTATATATAAAACATGTACAGTAGGCCTGTTGACCCTCGGTAGTGGTGTATGGTTAACAAGATGCAGCAGGTAATTACCCATAGGGTTACATTTTTTAAGGCAAATGACATTTTTACGACATCATTTTCAAAAACGATCCATGTTAAAAGCATTGCAAAATGTTTTTATGTACTGTAAGAACAATGTCCCGATAGACATTGTTCTTACAGTACATAAAAACATTTTACAATGCTTTTAACATGGATAGTTTTGCATAATTTGCATTGCCTCCTTCAAGTCACCCACCTTCACTAAGAAAGCCTGATTGTCAAAAGCCTGAATTACATTTCCCAATAGTCAACACGATTGCTACATCTAACTCACCTTTGTCACACAAAATATATCCGCAAAGGCCAATGTATTTTCGATTGCATTTGAGTTTCACTTTTCAAAGATACGGGTGGATAAAGGACAAAGACAAATTAAATGCATGATAAAAACATTTCCACAGCCCACCTTCAACTTATCCAGTGCCTCAAATCAGCCCCCACCTTCCTTATGATGCGATGACTATAATACATGTCGTCTTCACGCCATTTAGTACCACCTTATGGATCAGGAATGGCAAGGATCGGGCACTCTAGCATACAACCGAGTAGGGATATGGAAAAAAACGAAAATCGCCAATATCAATTTATTAGGGTGGTACATCAATCATAAAACAGAACTCAAAGAGTCAGTGCATGGACACATTATAAGCAGGCTTTCGGAGACATATACAGTGGGGTCTTTTGTATTTTGATGAATGATGAAAACAAACAGATCTTGGTAGCGGACTAAGACTTTGGACCCCATTGTACAAAAAAACTATTCAATTCTTGATTAGAGCTTCTGGGCTGCACATCTCCGGACCCTATTACCTACGCGGTTTTGCCTTAGGCGCTCCTTCTCTATAACCTAAGCTATGGATTAAGTGGCTATGTCGTAAACAGGGAAACATATGCATCCACACGTACAGAATTACTAGAATGGTTCTGCAAGCTATAGTCGCTCAAATGCATGCAAGAAACAGACGGTCACAAATATGAAAAAGGTCAAGCTATCCCTTTCCTCTATATTGATATCTATGGTAAAATGCGCTGCCATTCTGGAATACCAGGCAGCTAGAGTGTGCATCCAGTGAGTATGCCATTCAAGGAAGGATGGATTCAAATATGAATTTTAACTGCTAGTGGTTTCATGTCCTGCGCTGAATGTCTTCACACATACAGAAGCAGAGGAAGCAGCATCACAGTCAGCAGGGCGGGGCCGGTCTGGAGCAGAGTGCTGAAGGCAGAGCAGGTGGCCAGGGCTTCTGCAAAGAGAAACAGAGGGCATGGTTTAGAAGTCTGCAGGCAGGTAAAGTGTACGGGGAGAAACCACAACGTTCTCCAATCACTCCATCAGACCATGCGTCATACCACACGAGCGGAAAGAGAGGTTTTTGCGTTCGCGGCGGAGTAAAGAGGGAACCGCCCTCGCCTTCTCAATTCGGAATGCCCCCAGTGCCCTCACGCATTTCTCTTTCTTTTAAAATTTGTTTCTGATTTTATCCCATTTTTTCTCCCAATTTGGTAGCCAATTAGACCCGCTATTTTTACGTCAATCCCCCCCTAGTAATGTGAGTTCGCTGCCGTAGTCCTGCGACCGGTAGTGACGGCGCGAAGTGACGCCTCTTACGAGACGGCACCCGCAGGCCGCCGACGTAACCCTGTACTACAGGGCCACTCTTATGCGCAGCGAACGTCACGCTCGGCTCCCCTCCCCCTCCCCTGGGGCGGACAGCCAATCGCCGCCCCTGGTGGCACTCCCGGCCAGAGCCGACACTTGGCGAGACGGGGAATTGAACCCCGGTCTCCGTGGCCAGCGTCGGACGTTGTAACCACTGGACCACGCGGGAGGCCCCACCTTCACGCATTTCTAAATAGTTACTGACTCTTGATGGAATGTAACAATTGTGCGCCTCTGTGGTTTACGGTTCGGCAACTTTAGATTTAAGCCGATGTTTGCGTTACACGGAACACGAGCGAATCTGCGGGCACGCTTTGTGTGTGCGAGCGCTTGAACATTGTGCACGTCGTTTCCCAGTCCATATTTCACAGGTTATAAAAGCGAAGTGAGGCTTACTCCCATCCACGAGCGCAGTCCTATCTGCAGCCGTCTTCTGCTTGATTATGCAGGTGTAGTTTTTGGCTCCGCTCTCAGAGAACCCGGTCAAGCTGAGGCGACACATTTTGTCCATCAAGGTGACGTTGGCCCGGTTCTTGAAGGTTGAATCAGGTTTGACAGTGGTATCGGTGCTGCCCATCACTTTGGTTCCTTGTTTGTAATCACAAGTGGGCTTTGTGCTTGTGTCTGTGAGGGTGTACTTGCAGTCCATCCTCAGATTTTTCTCCTTGGTTAAACAGGAAGTTAGCTCTGTCACTTCCTGCGCTGACAAGAACCCTGCAAATACAGTACATTTTTAGTGCATGGTAATGACAAACTGAAAATATGTTGTTGACAAATACGTACAAAATGCATAGGCACTCTTTGGTAGCTACATCCGGGGACCCACAAGGACGTATGCAAGCAAGCAAGCAAGAACCATGTTGTATGTTGTGCTTATTTTAAATGAAAGGATAGATTAGGAGATTAGCAGTTTCCCGTGACATGGACATTTAGCCCAGAGGATTCATGAAAAAGGTCAAATTGACCGAAATTACATGTTGTGTGAATTAAAGCATTTGGAGCAAGTTGTGTTTTTCCTACATGGTGACTGGCTGGCTGATGGTGGGCCACAGAAGGGTGCTAGAAAGGTTGGACCCCACTGAAAGCGGTTTGAAGCTTTAATCAGGCTTCCACGCCCCAAGGGCGGAAGTTCTTGTCTATTGTTGCTAGTATTTGTAAGCTTCCTAATATATTATTTAGTCTCACCCCTTTTTTTCAAAGATGGATTTCTGCATCGCCACTTCGCTCGATCAAAACAAAACTTGGCACGCATGTCCTACAGGCCCACTACACCCAATCACCATGTCTTTTTTGCACCATTTTCGGCGAAACAAGCCTCTCGAGGCCTGTTTCAAATTGAATGTTCAAATTAGGCTGTCATCAGTCCTTAGCAAGTGTAGTATCTAAATTGTGAAGGAGTAAGCGATCGCACGTACGGATTGGCAGCCGCGCGCCCACTAATGTTCGCGCGCCACCCAAAATGGCGGCGTTTTGCATACCTCGCTTTGATCCGCAAGCCTCCTACTGCATAAGTCACAGGGTTTTTATTTCATTTGCATGCTTGTATTAGACTTCAATAGTGGAGCATTAGATTGTATCTTGAACGGTCTCCGTGCCACACCACAGCTCATTCGCCATTTTGCTTACAACATGCTCCAAACATGTTTTTTCGCCTTTTTTGACAAATGCAAGCTTCCTGCAGCAAACATCTCACAGTTTTGTAAGTGCATCACCCGTAATCCTTAGGTAGCAGGGAAATGTAATTTGCGAAGGAATAATCATTATCACATACACTTTGCTGACCACGCCCCTTAATGTTCACCACCCACCAAAATGAGTATTTTCCCTCGATTATTTTGTGATCCTCGCTATCCAAAAGTTGAAGTGCAGGCTTTATACTGCTTGTGCACATGTCGCCTATAAAGGATTACTTGATTTAGGAACGACTAGTATGCATCTTGTATGGTTCTGTGGTCACACCCAAAACATTTTTCCACTGCTTAAAATGTTTAGTTTTCCATACGTCGCTGGTAGGCTATATGTAAGCCTCCCGCAGCACACCTTGCAAAGGCTTGAAAGTACATGTGCGTCGAGGAAACGTATATCGCTACGAAAATTGCAAAGGAATGGTCATGGCTCATATGGGCCACGCCTCTAATGTTCACCATTATGCACTTTACAGGATTTTTTTACATGTACTGCTTGATGTTTCAAGCTTGATGCTTCAGGTTTTGCAAAAACTTTCAAAATATTACTCCCTTTCCATACGCAGCAAAACATGGCAGGCCACATGACTTGGCGGCCATCCTGCGTTCGGCGAACGGGCGTTATTTCCGTTTGAAATCGTTTCTCCTCATCTTATGCTCGCATAACCTCCAACTTGGCAAACGGGTTCAAAACGTTACGGCCTCTAGTTATTATTATCATATATCCGTTTATTTTTGCAATTGGCGTACAATGTCACTAGTTTAGTGCACTATTACTAGACATTAGTAATTTAATATTCTGACATTTGTAATTATGACATATTTGGGAATTAAAAAAATATGCTTATTTTTGTTGTCATATTGTTGTGCAATTTTGAAGGAAGTTGCACACATTGATCCCTTACCCAATAGACAGAGTGCGGTGAGAAGATACATCTTCATTGCTTTGCAGCACGGTGGTTGATTCAACTCAATGGATACAGCTGAAATGTTAAACATTAATTTCAGCTACATTTCACACAGCAATCATACACCAAATGGCTGACAAAAGTATTCAGACTCTTCCAAAGTTTTCACATTTTCTTGCCCCCGAGCTTACCGAGCTTACACTTCATGACATTTCAATAGGAATGGATATCATCTGGACAACGTACTCCACACTGTAAAGCAATAGATAAATATATCCATACTAAATAAACATATTTGATTGGATAAGTATTCAGACCCTTTCCATGCAATAAGTGGTTCACATAATTTCAGAAAAATAAATTCAATGAAATACATCCATCTTTGTAAGGTCCCTTGGTCAGGTAATGAATTTCAAGCAAGGATTTAACCATGAAGACCAAGTAGTTTTCAAAACAACTCAAGGATAAAGTTGTAGAAAGGTATATTTCAGGAGAAGGGCATAACAATTCAGTGGCTGAATACGCCTTTGAGCATGGTAAGTCAATCATTAGGAAATGGACTGAAAGTTTGAAAATGAACACATTTTTGTACTCATAAGACACATTTAAATAAACAATACTCTATTTTGAGGTTTGATGGCAAATTCCATTAAAATAGAGTTCCTTTCACTGCGACCGGGGTTTGATTCCACCGGCCGTGCCAGTATCAGCTCTGGCCGGGAGTGCCACCAGGGGCCGGCAATTGGCTGTCCGCCCCAGGGAGGGGGGGAGGGAAGCCGACAGGAAGTTTGCTGCCTATAGCAGTGGCTCCGAAGTACCGGAGTTACGGTCGACAGCTTGGCGAGTGCCGTCTCGGAGGAGATGACACTTCGCCTTTGTATCGTATCGTATCGTATCGTAACTCATAATGCGAGGGGGGGATTGACATGAAAAATAGAGGTTGTAATTGACTACTAAATTGGGAGAAAATGGGATAAAATCTGAAAAAATTATAATAGTTTCAATATAAGACTTCCTTTTGGTGATGATCATATTATTCTGCCACTCTTCTTGTTTAACCAGTTGCAAGTAACAGGGAACAACCAGGCAGGACTTCTGTTCCAAATGTCTCTGGTGCTTAAACCCAACTTGGCCAGGGCGTAGTGCAGGGCTGGGATTTCATGCCAACATCGGCCCTTAATTATTAAATTATCCCAATCATTTACGGGTCTGACATTAGCTAAAATTAGCTAAATTCCTTGAAAGTTCACGAATGTCAGCTGAAGCCTTTTCCTATGCCATTATTATGAAATCCTTTTACTGTGGTCCTACCTGTGAGTGAGCCACTTTGGTGTATGCACCAAATGAGCAAACTGTGCCAGGGGAATTGGTGGAAACAAAAACCTGCATACACACCGGCACATCCAGGCCCCACCCCTGGCCTAATGAGGTTTGAGTGGTCTGCTGGATGGTGACCAAGTCCTCACAGCTCACACTCCACCCTGGATAAGCACATCATTACTCACTTGACAACTGATCCTCCGGCATAAGGTCCAGTGGCCAACACTTCCCCAGCAGACAGTGAAAGGGAACCAACCACACAGTGCCTGGCAAAGTGCAGCCCAACCCTGCCCGCACTCAGTGCAGTGGCCCGGGTTCCGGAGCCGCCTCCCATTCCAGGCCACGGGCTAGTCCCTGTGGGCTTCCGTGATAAGTGCCCATCTCAGCCAACAAACTCCGCTGCCGAAGAGGCAACAGCGGCAACTCTTCCACCTGCTCTCTCCCCCTCCCCCTCCCCCTCCCCACCCTGCCCCGCCCCGCCCTCCTTCCACAGGGACATGGTTCCGCACAGATCTGTGGCAACCGTTCATGTCGATGTTAGATCCGTGTCTATAGATATTCTACACTTTGTGTGCAGGGTGGGCCACTGCATCTCATGGAAATTCGGCGTACAAAATAGGGTTACATATTCAGACCAGGGGGAAGTTATAGGAATACGCAAACCTGTTTTGAAAAGGATAACTGGCACAACTTCAAAACAAGGGAACCACCACCCTGTGCCTCAGCCCTACCCTTCTCCTTTTAACTGTAGACTTCTATTCACCTGGCTTAACATCTGTGCCTAATGATGTTTCAATTAGGTGTGGAATTGACGACACCAATCAGATATGCCTGACACAAATCAAACAATGAAACGTCAATAACGTCAATAACAATGATAAGCAACAAGGTTAAAGGTGACACAAAGATGCTAGCTAATACATCGTTTGAAAATGGACACATCTGGATACCCTCAAGACACGCAAGAGTGCATTTTGGCTCAAAATAGCCATTCCCTCAAATTACCTCTGAGCTGAAATCCCCAATGCAACTAAAATAAAACGTTCAGTTTGGTGAAGATGAGGTCTGAATCTTCACAATATTAAGTTCAGCAAAGCATACACATACAATTTGATAGCGGTTTTAAAAATCTATTTGTTTAAAATATTTTTAGTAAACCGAAAAATTGGGAGAAAATGATTTGTCAAGAACCAAGCAAATTTATTAAAATCCCTACCTTGCACAAGAATGCCTGCAAATTAGTGTGTCTTTAGGATTATGTTTTTAGAACCAACACCTTATGTAAACATGGATAAAGACGAAACATGGATAAAGACTTCATAGATCTGAAACCTATTAAAGCCATCGTAATTGTTACTTTGCCCTTTGTTTTTGTATAATAATCTAAACACACGGCAGGGGAATTCAGGTAACAAGGTTACAAACTAACCGTTAACATGTTTAATTTTATTACCCGTTAGCCTGTAGTTCATCAAAAATTAACAACCACATTAGAACATTCCAGATCAATTAAAGTATGAGCTTTCGTCAATATGACATTTTCTCACCTGTGGTCCGGTAACGGGGGAGCTTGTAGGAGAGCTTCGCGAAATCTGTCCGAGTGAAATGGTGGATTCCGCTTAATTTCAATGCGTGATGAGCGAGAGAGCGAGAGAGAGAGAGAGAGAGAGAGAGAGAGGGGGGGGGCGGGGGTGGAACTATGATATTAAGACGTCACACAGGAAACTTTTGTCCACTCGTAAAAATTAGCTGTCCAGTTATATTGGCTAATTCGCTGTCCAGTGTTATGGATTGCTATAATGTGCTGAAATGAATACTAAAGTATTTTTTTCAGTATTCTAAAGTATTTTCAATGTTAGGGGCGGTGCAGATTTCATTTATTTTCCGTTACACACAAACAAAACGCTCAAATGTTTAAAAACGGTTTCGTTTATGTCTCCTCTTCAGCTCCACCACGAATGTTTCCACTTTCCGGCTCATCCCATGAGTCAGTGTGGCTTAACCGCCGCACAGCGACAGCCACTGTATGCATGTAATTTAAGTGGAAGTCAGAATATTATGATCAGATACAAAACATGCAATTATGCAATTTACTGCGCATTGATACTGGCCATTTGGATTGGCCCTTAAGGAAAATATGAAAAGATTACAGCCAACTTTTTTTGTTGTTGTTAAACGTAATGCCATTTGTGATATTATCACTATAGAGCATGAATATGCACTGACATTTTAAAGTTTTCCAGATGATTTAATTAGTTCCCATCAAATGAGTGACTCCAGCTAATCAGACCTTTGGGCAGTACTGAAAGCCAAGAGGACTGTTGATCTCTAACATGGGCTGGACTGAACTAATGTAATATCTTAGAATTGTTCTTGCTTTTCTATAACTTTGATACACTATGCAATTAATTTATATGCCATTTAGCAGAAGCCTTTATCCAAAGCAACTTACGGTAATGAATGCATACATTTTTCAGTATAGGTGGCCCCAATGGGAATCAAACCCACAAGTGTTGTCAGCGCCATGTAGTACCTACTGAGCCTCTCTTAACCACAATTAGGAGAGGTGTTCCCAGGTATACAATCTTAAGTATAGGTCATGTGCTTATTTGTGATTGCCTATTGCCACTGTTTAGATGTATTCTTTACCACTATATAACGTATTACTTCCTATTCTGCACACATGCCCTTGCTCTTGCAGTTATGATACACACTCTATTATGATCGATGGGCCCCTAAACAGCTGTGGATAAGAGTGTCTGCTAAATTAATAAATAATAATAACAATCCCTAGTTCCGCAATCCCTCAAAAAGTAAGCACACACGAAGCACACAGAGCATGGATATAGCCGTAATGTTTTTCAGGATTGTCAAACACAGTGCCATCCACAATTATTCACACCCACTGTAAAGATGAGCAAAGAAGGCTGTATAAAATAAACAATACAGATAATGAGCAATATTGTAAAACCGGAAAATTATGTTATGCTGTACTGATACAGTTGCTCGGAGAAAAAAGATTTTGTTTTGCAAATATTTTCTTTTGTGTCACAGTGATTCACGCCCTTGTTTTCAGTACTTCAGTGCACCCTTCACTCACAAGGATGACACCACTGAGTCATCTTCTATAGTGTTTCATGAGATTGGTGAACATTCATTCCTCCATACACAATCTTTCAAGATCCTTCAGATCCTTTCGTCTGTGCTTGTGGACTGCCCTATTCAATTCAAACCACACATTTTCCGATCTGGTTCAAGTCTGGAGACTGAGATGGCCATTGCAAAAGAGTCATGTTGAGAGAGGTACTTGAGGTATGCTTGGGATCACTGTCTTGTTGAAAGATCCATTTGTGGAGTTTAAGCTTCTTGGCAGGGGGAGCCAGGCCAAGAAGGTCAAAATGTCTTGATACTTGCTGGAACTCATGATTTCATTGTCTTTTAACAAGAGTCCCAGGAGCAGTATATACAAAACAACCCCATGACATAAAAAGATCCCCCACCGGCCTTCCGCATGGTCTAGCGGTAAGAGCGTTCAACGCTAGCCACGGCGACCGGGGTTTAATTCCACTGGTTGCGCCAGTTTCTGCTCTGGCCGGGAGCGCCACTAGGGGTCGGCAATTGGCTGTCCGCCCCTGGGGGGAGGGATAAAAGACTCGCTGCATATAAGAGTGGTTGTGCGTCGGTGACAGGCTTCGGCTCGGGCACTGGAGGCAGTGCAGCGCTCGCTACTGTCCGGACTACAGCAGTGAGTTCTCATACAAGGGAGGGGATAATTGGTGCAAAAAAAGAGGGAGGGAATTGGATACTAAAAAGTGGGGGAAAATGGGGGAAGAACAGCAAAAAAAGTAAAAAATATATAAATACATGATCCCCCACCATATTTCACCATAGGTATGTGGTTATTTTCAACATAAGTGTGTGCATGGCCAAAAAGCTCAATATTAGTCTCATTTGACCATAATACCCGGTTACAATCGGAGTTCTAATGCTGTTTAACTAACCTCAGATGCTTTTTGTTGCTGATTGCCCTCAATAGAGGCTTATTCTGACAAACCTTTCAAAAAGCCCATTGGCATGGGCATGGCATGGCACCTGGTGGTAGTTTTGGAGACTTTGGTTCCCCAAGATGCAACCAGGTTTTGTAGATCTCCAACTGTGGCCCTTGTATTTTTGTTTGCCTCCCAAACCCTCTGCCTCACTGTGTGCATGGGGGCAAGATGCACTTGTGCCCTTTGTCAGGCAGGTTTACCACTGTTCCAGTGGTCTTAAACTTCTTAAATATTGACCTAATAGTGGAAAGTGGTATCTTTAGTTTTAATTTATTTGTTTGTAAGCATGTCCTGACTTGAGAAGGTCAGCAATCCTCTGAGACTTATTTGCCTTCCCCCTTGATGATGGATGACAAATGGATTTTACATGTGTGTTACTTTATTTTTATACCCCAGTGAAACAGGATGCCATGGGATTGGCAAGTAGCATGTTAACAAAAAGTTGCATTTTGTTGGATTTTATTTAAAATAATGATTAGAGGTGTGAATAATTATGACATATCATTTTGGGACAAAAGATATTACTAGTTATTGTATTTTTATACATATATATTTTTTCCATTTCTTTGAGCATGCATTATAGCTCATTACTTGTTTTGTTTATTTTATACAAACATCTTTGCTCATTTTATCGAGGGTGTGAACCATTTTGGAGGGTACTGTATGTGTGTGTGTGTGTTATTTTGCTCTATCCTGCAAGGTGATATGGTGCGTCCTCTGCTATCTGGCTACCACAGGCGTGGGTTGGATGGCTTTCGATATGCTGATTAAAAAAATGCTTTCTCTCTCTGCTCTTGAAAACGTGTCAAGGCTTGCACATCTCACATCTTATGACCTTGTGTGAGCTGTGCATTCTTTCTTGAATTTGCTTTAGCACGGCTCCACAAACCATCGCAGATATGATGTAAATATTTTTGCAGAATGCATTTCTGAAGATGACTGCGCTGTATCACCTTTCTAAGTTGGCAGGGCCAGTCAGATATTGGCATTGAAGTAGCTGGCCAGAAACGTTAATGGCTTATAAATGGTACATGAAAAATTTATCTAAATTCATTCCATTAGCAAGAAGAATCCAAAGGGCAAGAAGAAGATAGCGAAATAGCACTTTGAACAACTTATACTATCAGCAAATACTTCCGTGCCTCCATTATAAATACAGCTACTTCAACAGTGGTGACCTTAGAAGACCTGATTCAGGACATAATTGCACGCCCTTTCCAGTTGAACGAGTAGAGATGATACAGACCGCAATAGTCTTGGGGCAATGCGCAAACACAGAACTCCTGATCCCCTGAAGATATTCTACAAGTACGTACAAGTCTCACCAAGCGACCTTTAAATACATTTAAATTCATAAAGCCCAATCTCATAGTACACAACTGGCCAAAATCAAACCAGTATATTCCCTGACAAAAACTGAGCTATGTTTAAAAAAAAAAGTCAAGCCCCCCGGATGCCTCAACCAGCAGAGGCACCTCCGTAATGCAGGTTGCGTACTGTGCGAGCTCTGGCCGGAGAGTTCTGCTTGGGGGCAGCGATTGGCTGTCTGCCCCGGGGGTTGGGGGGGAGGGGGAGGGAAGCAGCATGAGCTCACCGCCGCACGCACAAAAAGCTTCCCTGCGGGTATGTATCGATATCACAGGAGATGGCTAGGCGAGTTCCGTCTTGAAGGAAGCGGTTTGTTGCCATTGCCACTGCCGGTCCCAGGGTAGTGGCTGGTCCCGTAGTTGTCGGCGGCGGGCTCAATTGGGAAATTGAATCAATAGAGGGCACAAGTGGCCCCCAAATTGGGAGAAAATACAGGGAAAAATCACACAAGTGAAATACTAATAATAATAATTTCCATGGTATTTGCCATACATCCTTGAATTAGGCCATGTACACAGAAAACACTTAATATCTGCTTTCTAAAAAACCCTAAATAAAATAGGGTTAACCCTATCCTAAAATAGCCAGCTCATGCAATTTGTTTCACAATACACAATATAGTCTTGAGAATTAAGAATTAGGTTTAGGAGTTTCCCCTTTTGGGCTTTATTTTTTGTCATTATATTAACATTCATTATATATATATATATATATATAGTTATATACAGTATTTGATATCTTTTGTGCTGTAGATTTTAATTTAACTTAAGTGTGTTATGTTTAACATTATTTGCAAAAAAAGAACATTTTGGTGTAAATAATTTAATATTGGTATACACTACCGGTCAAAAGTTTTAGAACATCCCCATTTTCCAGTTTTTACTGAAATGTAAGCAGTTCAAGTCCAGTGAATAGCCTGAAATGGTACAAAGGTAAGCGGTAAACTGCCAGAGGTAAAAAAAAATAAAAAATAAAATAAAAAAGGTTTAGGTTACCAAAAACTGAAAAAAATGTAAATTTCAGAGTTATAAAAAAAGGCCCTTTTCAGGGAACAAGTAATGGGTTAACGTGGGTTAACAGTCACTCTGTGCAAGCCTGCAAGTGCCATCTTAGCAATGGCTTTCTGTCAAAACTGCAGCTCGAAGACTTCCTTACTTCGACCAGTGTTAAGCTGTGCTTGAAGCTGTTGTTCTGTGAGCCGCCTATAACGCAAGCTGTTGACTCTCAGAAACTTATCTTCTGATTTTGTTGTGGCTTTGGGTCTGCCAGACCTCTTCCTGTCAGTTTCCTCCAGTTTCCAAGTGCCTTTTGATGGTGTAGGAAACTACTTACTGCTAAAAAATTGACATTATTTTTAACTTTTTGGTAACCTAAACTTTTTTTTTTAACCTCTGGCAGTTTACCGCTTACCTTTGTACCATTTCAGGTTATTGACAGGACTTGCTGAACTGCTGAACTGCTAAATTTTCTGTAAAAATTGGAAATGGGGGCGTTCTAAAACTTTTGACTGGTAGTGTATATGTCAACATGAACCTTTTTATATATTTGTTCGTGTATTTTAGAAGCTTCTGTGTTGTTATAGAAAATAGTTATTTGAGCACTTACATGACAGCATAGTCACTAGACTCAACTTTCCACTTTCCTGTTTCTCAATCTGGATTGCATATGACTGTCAACCTCTGTAATGGATTTCATTGCCTGTTTCCCAACAGCTCTGCAGATAGGTTTTTGTTAGGTCTATTGTAATTTGAGGTAAATAAGACTTTTCAAAGGCCAATTTAGTTATTGTGACATTAAAAACATAAGAATGCATGACGAGAACGGGCCGTTCAGCCCATCTAGACTCGTCATGTCCTAATCTAAAGAGTATCCAGTACTGCATTGTTTCTCAACCGGGGGTACGCGTACCCCTAGTGGTACGTGGGGGAATTGCAGGGGGTACTTGGAAATGTTTTTTGAAACCTCAAAATAAATATAAATTAATTGTATTTTGTTGGTGAAAAGCATTTCAAGTTGAAATGTTAGATGCCAGACCCTGGGCTCTTATTTCCTGCAGATTTGCTGGCTTTGTTTTGTAATTATTAATGATGAATCTTAAATTATAATTTTTTTATTTATCAAAATATCTTTTGTAATTATTAATGGTGAATCTTAATAAAATGTTTTTTTTTAAATCAAAATATCTGTGTTGGCTGCTTACACGTGAGGTATATGCCTATATATATATGTATATATAGGTATATATAGGCCTATATATGTATATATAGGCCTATATATATATTATGGGTAGGGGGTACTTGGGGATTGTTGAAAATATTTTAGTGGTACAGAGCACAAAAAAGGTTGAGAACCACTGCAGTACTGCATCTAGCCTGGACTTGAATAGACCAAGTGTTTCTGCCTCTACTACCTGAACCTTGCAAGCTGTTCCAGGCTTTGACAACTCTCTGTGTAATATTCTGACTTCCACTTAAATTGCATGCATACAGTGGCTGTCGCTGTGCAACGGGCAGAAAATAACAACCACCGGGTGTATTATCAGTTAATCATCAGCTCAAAAAAGCCCCTTACTGTCATAAACAATGAACACCACATACCATCAAGCACTTTTACATGTGCCGTTTATTACAAGCCCATCTGCGTCTGCTGTGTCGCCTAGGACCGGAGCGAGGCGTGAGAAATTACTTTGCTTTTACACTGGTCAAAAGATATCCGTTTTCTGTCCTAGAGTTACGTTATTTAGTTTCCATAATGCAAAATACGCTGCTCAGGAATGACATATGTCATTTCTGACTTGAGTAAATCAGTTATTTTGTGGGATGTGGTTCCTTACTGCCCGTCTGCCTCTGGAACGTAGCTATACATTGTACTGCTTGGAAAGCCTGTCTTTTCAATTCGCCACTTTCTCCAAATGAGAAACATTATGTAGCCTAAAAAAAACGAATTGCCATCAGTTGTCAACTTTCTGCCGAAAGAGGCAAAGCGAAACACTACTTATGTTTCAGGATTCATCGCAAAAGCAGCTGCTGTGATCACAGGGGCATTTGCGGGAGTAGAATAGTGTGTGAAAACATGGAATGTTGCAAATCTGGTTCAGTCTAGCTGTTCTTTGGATGGGAAAGGTATCGATCAACGCCAAGGAAAACAGTTATGAAAACAAAACAGCTATTTATATTATTATTATTATTATTAAATAATAATAATAATAATAATAATACTAATAATAATAATACATTTGATTTGTTATGCACCTTTCAAGAAACCCAAAGTCGCAGTACAGTGGGAGAAATTGATAAAAGTTACATAAAACAAATCTTTAAGCAAGATAAAAGCAACAGGAATCACATACATTTGATTTGTTATGCACCTTTCAAGAAGAAGTCGCAGTACAGAAATTGATAATATAAAACAAACAACAGTATAAAACACAACTACAGTATAAAAATAAAAAATAACAAGAAGAGAGAATGTAATGTGTGTGTGTGTGTGTGTGTGTGTGTGTGTTTCAGAAGTCGTGCTAAAGCAGCAAATGTGAACATAGTGATGCATAAAGGAGTAAGAAAAAAAAGAGTGTGAAAACATGTGTAACGAGGTGGTGTTGTACCATTTTAATTATGTAGGCACATTATGTAGTGCAGGTTGCATAATATTACTATATTAGAATATATGTATATAACTGACGTGTACGTACAATGAGCTGGTGATGACGTTACCCTAACGTGCTGTGCGTTACACTGGTTGTTTACATTTGATTGGTCGTTTCCCTTGTTCCATGTCCCGGACGAGTGGTGGTGCCGATGCTCAGCTGTTCTCAATTAGGCTAATTGTAATGGAGGCAGCGGACGCACCTCCGCGACTTTTAAAAGGGAAACACTACAGTCAAGTGGAGATCTCTACAGGGCGAGTAAGCTGGAAACTGCAGGATCACCGCGTTGTGTTTTGGTATCGTATAGGGTGTAAAAGCCGGTTCATTGCTGACTGTATGTAAAGTCTGTGTGAGATAAATAGTGTAACGCTATCGGGGGTGTATAGCGTTATTTGCCGCAGTAGTTCGCATCGGCTTTGGCTATTTAGCTATTCGTATTGTATCGCAGTTTCCGGTCTTGCCGCGCTGTCTAGACACCGTGCACCTGCATTTATATTTTAACTTGGGATCCCTGCTTTTATATTGTCATTGTAACAGCGGTTGTTTTACTGTGTATTTTATTATACTGCTACGAAACCGTACTTGCTCTGTTTTAAACTTTGTTGTTTTCATTCCTTTGGGGCTGTGCTTGATAGGACTGCACTTTTAGCTGTTTTAAGTACCCTTTATATGTGTGGGGTTGCACACCCGTTTACTGTGGGGATTAGTGTGTATTTGCCTAAACTCTTAATTGCTGTGTGGGATTTAACGTGTGTATTTGCCTAACTCTTCTGCATTGTTGTGTAGGATTTATAGTGTGCATATACCCCACTCTTCTGATTTGCTGTGTGGGTTGATGGTGTGCAGCTACCTAGCTCTTCTGGTGTGCTGGGCCGTTCTAGTGGCAGCCCTTACGGAACAGTCCGGGTCGTTCCCCACTCTGTTATTGGTTGTTACCATTGGTTAAATAAATTCTATTCTTACCTACTTCTGTGTTGTCATATGTTCACTGGTCACTGAGGTACTTCCCCAATTACATAAGGTCTCACCTAACCGAGAGTGGCGTAGTCAACTACATTAAAAGTAGTAGTTTAGCCAGGTTACACATGAAACGCTGAAAATCGGGTTGCCTTCAAATTCAATATAACACAAGCCATTTAGCAGACGCTTTTATCCAAAGCGGCTTACAGTAGCGAATGCATTCATTTTTCAGTGTACGCGGTCGCAATGGAAATCAAAGCCACGACCTAAGTGTTGTCGGCGCCGTGCTCTACCTACTGAGCCACCAATATCAAGATGAAAACAAGGCACTCTAACTAAGTTTTGCCAGGGCTAATTCCAAAATCGTTATTTTAATGGTGTATTCCTAAAGGAATGCAAAAGCCAAACTAAAAAGGTATCGGACTACACTTTGTGACATTGTGACAATATGACAGGAGGCCTTCTTCGGCGTGTGGCCCGAAGACTAGCAGAAGTATGTTTTTACAGACAACTGATTATTTAACACAGTTGGACAATTTGTCAATTTGTCAGAAGCAAAACCAAATTCTTGTCCTTGTGCACAAACACATTCCAGACAAATATCACAATTTGCTAACAGTAACAATCATTAAACATCACGAAGTCATACGACACAATGTGCATATGTACAGCTACTACATGTATGTGAGTGTGAGACAATGTTAACAACCAATTTGTCAGACATCCTGTTTTGTTCTGGCTAAATACTTCAATATTTGTTTCCAGCCACTTCTTCACATAGTTGCATTTTTACATTGTTAAACAACCAAGGAAGTTCCTTGTAACTCATATTATTTCTGAAACAGTATTTCACCCTTACACCGTGTGTATTATTCCAAGGTCTATTTTGTATGTATATTTCCCATAACAATCATATTGCATTACCTGCAGCTGTAATCAGGGCTGGACTGGCTATATAGTCTACCGGGCCGATTCCCGGTGGGCCGGTCTAGTTTTGGGCCGGTAGGGCCGGTATAATTATTATTTTTAATTTAAAAAAAAATATATATATATATTTTTTTTTGTCATCTAACGGCCAACAAAAAATGGACAGCGGCCCATTGGTTCATTTTCTATACTGACACTGGGCCGGCCCAATCACATGCTTTTTTTGCCATTGAACGGCTGCCCCAAAATGGACAGCGGCCCATTGGTTCATTAGTGATGGGCCGGTCTGAGCCAAATGGCAGGGCCTATTTTTTGTCCCAGTCCAGCCCTGGCTGTAATGCAAGACTGGCATAGAACACTCAACTGTGATTTTCTCATAGAACCAGGTGGAAATGTCTACTTCTGCATTACCTCAAGTGGCACATATTGCAGAAGTGCTGGCACAATGCAGAAGTCTGCCACTAACAACCCGATTGACGACACCGGGTCAGCGCCAAAGCTGCAATACCTGTGGCTTGGTGGGTCCTTGGTGGAGGCAGGGAAGTTACCTCGTGTGGTAATTCAAGGGAGACTGTGCAGCAGAGGTCTAGTTATTGAGGCAAGTTATTAAAATTATGTTTTAGGATGTCAAGGATGGTGTCAGCCTAACAAAATCAGCAACCTAGGAAACTGAGAGTCCAGTATTGGCGGGAAGTCGCTCCATTTCTAAATCGTAGCGCTTCATCTTCCATATGCACCTGGGGCACCTTCCAGAACAACCCGGATCAAAACGTATCCCCTTCTCACCAACTGAGGTAGCCACCATTCACCAGTTAAGGGTGAGTCTCACGGTGCGTCCATATTTTGGCGTCTCACATGTCTGGCAGGTAGGTGGCATGGTTCAGGGGGGCGTGCATTGCAAAGTAGGCCCCTGTAGTTATGAAACGTTTGGGACTAAATCACTAATCTATGGCAGAATTGCAGGCCCCTGGTTTCTGATCTTGATTGTATGCCCTTCTGATTTGCTCTTTTATCAAAAATATGTATAAATTTTTCAGTACTGAAACACATGCACCTCTTTTCTTCTGAAAGAAAGGTCCCAAAGTTTACAGCTAATATCCTGTTACATCCAAATGTGTACATGTACAGATCCCCCATTTGCAGCCATGGGGGATTTGTAACCCCCACAACATGTCAACGATGTTGGGGTGATTCGTACCCCTATGCAGTGTACCTCCACACAGGGCTCCTGCACCAAGGTAACATTTTCACGGTGTTTTCCGACAGGGCCATTTCTGATATTTTGCAGAGCGATGTCACAAAGGGTGCAGATGAGAGTTGACCCTCACAGGGTGGAACTTGACGGGCAACAGCACAGACATTGAACCAGGCTGGCTGACAGCACAGCAAGGAGAAAGGCTGCATGGTCAACAGCAGCTACAGTGTTGGAAAACTCTTCTGCGGAAACGGCCCGTTGGCGAGAAAGCCCCATCAGGCTAACTGTGAGCTGGGCCTGATGAGGGAGAGTAGACTCTTTGCGTGAGGTGTAGTAGCTGTGCTGAAAGTGAAGAAAGCCCTTGTCAGGGCCGAAGCTCGGTGGCGTTCTGACGAGGCGTTCTCTCTCTCGATCACAATATGATTAAAAAAAAGATGTGCTTGTGTGTGCCAGTGGTAATTCCTAACTGAATATAATACTCTCATTGTTGGAGTAATATTTATTTTTCCCCTTCCTAAATGATCCCACCGTTTCAAACATGCACCAATGTGCCGCTGCTCTGACATACTCACTGATAATAATCGAACAAGTCGAAACAAAACAAGATGTTGTCATTGCGCAAGCTGCAGTAGCATGTCAGCATTGTCTGGGGTGCCGGGCATTTGTTTAGAGAACCTGTTCCTTCCCTCTTTCTCTTGAATTTCTTCCATTGGCATTTTAAATTCACGCAAGTTCTGACTAGGCGTATATCCGGCTCACGCTCAGTCCAGTCCAGTCCTTCCTGCTTCAACCCTGAACTCTTTCACCTGTAAATTGACTTTTACTTTGACAACCCAGTTTTATAGAATCTGTTGGTTGTGGATTTCCCATGAATAAACGCAAACACACGTGGGCTGTAATGCTGTCGCTTCCACATACGTTGTTCTTTAACCGTGCCTGATCTCTGTAGCCTTATAATCAAGGCTTTAATTTGCCAATGTGATCTTTGGTTAAATCTTTGGTTGTGGCTGCTATGCGATGTGTGCATGTGGTAATGTCCGACTGTGGTCTGCATTGTTTCGTTACCAAAATACATTCAACTGATTTTAATGCTAATCTTGTGTGCATAATATTTTCACAAGAGTGCCTTTCAATTTATATGATACAATACTCTGCGTGATGTTCTACGCTCTCGTCCAGTGACGCCCTCTTCTGGTCATAAAGTGAAATAACAATGACATATTCAGGGTTACTTAGGGTCACAAGAGACATGGACAAAGCTTGGCTCCTGCGAGTCTGGATAACTTCATAATAAACATCATCCTTTTTAAGGCCATATAGAAGGATAGCATGTACTGCTTGCCAAATTTATTTGACCTTCTAACTAGTTCTTAATAAAAAATGGTTCAGTAATACTACCAAAATTCTGTGGAATACTGATACATTAAAAACCATTCACCGTGGTAGAGCATGGCATGGTTGTGGGTTCAATTCCCGTTGGGACCACATACACTGAAAAATGTATGCATTCACTACTGTAAGTTGCTTTGGATAAAAGCTAAATGGCATATATATATAAAAATATGTATTGTGGCAACCTGGCAGGCAGAGCCAGGGAGAGTGGTTAAAAGGGTGCCATCTGCTGGCCAGACTCCTACCTCACAGGACCAAAACGACTGCCACCAGCGACCAATTAACCATCACTCAACAGGGAATAAAATGGGCCAGGTTCTCCTCATGAAGGAGAAAGGAAAAGAGTGAAAGAAGAGGATAAATGTTGTGGAAGTTTTGCAGTGTGGAAAAGAAGCCTGTGAAGTATTTTGACCAGCCAGGTTTTGGGGAAGCTCAGGGTAAGGGATTAGCTCCCCAGAGCGGAATAAACTTTTAGTTTAGTTTAAAGAAGTTGAGTTGTATGTGACTGTTTATATCAATGTTAAAGCCGTTAGAGTTTGCGTTCCCCATTTGTATGTTTTGAGCGTATTTCCCCTTTAATTAATCTATTTTTGGTACATTTTACTATTGATCTGTTTTTTTGCTTTGCACTACTCCACGTAACCCCCACATCCATACCCAGTAGGGTGTTACAGTATATATATATATATATATATACTGTATATTATACATATATGACCAGACAACATTAACACAAACATAGATCTGATTGTGCTACCAATAATCTGATATCTCTTGAGCAAAACAAACCATATGTAGAGCGGTTTTATTTGTTACTTCACTTTACTGACCTTTACCTTTACTTTTTATGTAGATTCATGCCATTTCCAAGGCAACAAGAAGGTATAATTAACTGGGTTACAAACCATTTTAAGAAAGATTAATTTAGTAAAGTACATAGGTCTTTTATTTGACATTATGTACTATTTTGTGTTGATCAGTGGCAAGAAATCCCAATTAAATCCATTTTGATTCCATGAAGTGAAATGGGGTGAATACATTTTATACCCACTGTACTACTAATTAGACACGTTAGCAATCTATTACAAATCTCTCAGATAATGCTACTTTTGGCAGAAATATGCACGCCTCAACCTTTGAATGGGAATCTAACAATTTAGAAAATATAATTATTCTTGAATAAATACAGTGATTGTACAATGGTTGTAGAGAATGACTAGGAATGGTGATGGTGTGAACTACATAATATGTAAAATAATAACAAAATAATCAATGTCTGCATATGCGATCACATTATTTAGGCTATTTATTGTTTATTTGATAGGGATGGATACAAATTGACATAGACGTTGCTGTATATGCAATACTATGACGTTTATTGTTCTACGTTTATTGATCAGTGATTGGACACGTTATGTCAAGCCCATGGAGCCCATGGACCCGAAACACATTTCAAAAAGCACTTAGGAATGGTTCAAAACAAAATGCTGGACTGTTCTGAAGTGGCCAGCAATGAGTCCAGATTGAAATATCATTGAACACCTGTGAAGATATCTGAAAACAGCAGTTGGGCACCCTTCAAATCTGAGAGAACTGGAGCAGCTTGCAAAAGAAGAGCGGGCCAAACTGTGTTGTAGGAATCTCATTAATGGCTATGAATGCACTAGCTAGCTAGCTACTTACAGTGATGCTTGGAAGTTTGTGAACCCCTTGTGCAATCATATAAATCTAGTTTTTACCGCAAAGATCCTTTCAGAACAAATATTTTCTTAACTGAAATAAAGGGTATATATTTATGAATTTCATGCATATAGTAGAGTAAACATATGGAAAAAAATAATTAGTGAAAGTGCAAAAATACAGATCAAAGGTGAGATATTTAGGAAAGAGTTTGGGTGGCACTCTCTTAAATACAGGTAAGAAACCTGGTCAGTTTGGTGTTACCTACACATGTGAATGCAAAACGCACCATGGGAGGATATAAGAAGACCTCAGGAAGAGAGTAGTAAGTGTGCATCAGTCTGGAGAAGGATATAAAATCATAAGACTTGGGCTCCATCAATCCACTGTGAGACAAATAATACAGAAATGGCGAACGTTTAAAGCGACAGCAACTCTGCCTGGAAGTGGGTGATCCACAAGAAAAATAATAAATCAAGTAATAAGCAACCCAAAAATAACATCCAGGGATCTACAATCCTCCCTTGCTACACCTGATGTCATTGCACATCCATCAACAATAAGAATAATGCTGAATAGAACTGCCATGCAAGGGTAGCCAAGAAGAAGCCTCTGCTGTCTAAAAAGAACCAAGCTGCCCATCTTAAGTTTGCCAGAGACCACTTGGACTTCTGGAAGTCTGTTCTCTGGACGGATGAGTCCAAAATCGACCTTTTTGGTCACAATCAAAAACGCCATGTCTGGTGAAAACCCAATACTGCCACCACCAAAATAACCTTATCCCTGACCTTATCCTAATTTTGTCAAAGCCCTGACCTAAATTCAGTCAAGATGCTGTGGCAGGCCCTGAAGTGGGCTGTTTATGCCAGACAGCCTTCAAACCTCACTGTGTTGGCTGGGTTCTGTAAGGAGGAGTGGACAAGAATCCCTCAAAGTGGCTATAGGAGACCTTTTCTTCAAGTCATCGCTGCTAAAGGAGGTGCCACAAATTGTTGATTGAAGGGGTTCACATATTTGTGCACATAAGGATATCTGAGTTTTTGTTAAATAAACCTTTTTTTTTAAATTAACAATGAAAATATATCATATTTGTGTGTGTGTCCTTTATTTGGGATATCTTCATTAATAATTGATGTTTAGATAAAGATTTTATAGTGTTATTTCCCTAATATATTAAAATAATGACCACCCCCTGCAGGGTTCACAAACCTTCAAGCATCACTGTAAATGATCAAACCAAACATTGAAACTATTATTTGAACAACATAAAACATGAGTTTGCGAACATCTAGTTATTCACTATTTCACATCCAGCTAGCTAACATTACATTTTACATTTTGTTATGTAAAATCCAGAGCGAGTTACAAGATGTGCATTAATACATGGTAAGAACAATCATAGTTTGCGCAAGAGATCAGTGCAGTAACACAGCGATAGACACTGTTGTTGGCAGCTGCATACCATACAACCTGTAACACTGGGAAGGAAAAGGTTAGTAAATATATACAAGTAGGCAGTGTTGATAACAATTGGCTAGATGTACAGAATTCAGTGGTAGTGAAGGTGGGTTTTGAGTCTCTTGCGGAAGATCGCAAGATCACATTCATCTATCTGATAGCAATTAACTGTGATATAAAAATCAGATTGCATTATGCAAATGCATAGCTATGCCGCATAGGAGCATTGTATTAACTAATCACATTGCCAAATGGTGAATACATTTGCTAGCTAGCTGATTTATAGCGGGGTAGTGTTTGATGTTGTCAGTAGTTTTGTCTTCTATGTACATAGTTTACAATGTCAACAATTGAACTTGTAGTAAGAAAAAAAACTTTTTCATAACATTTCATTGCCCAAATTTGCTTACCTCACTTTCCTCTTGTCCCCAGAAGATATCTCCACAGTGAGCGTGTTCCACTCCAATATTTGTTTTCGTTGTGAAAAGAAGGTGATTGGCCAAGGCATAGGCTACTTGAGCACATAAAATCTGCAGGATTCATGTAGGCGACCAATTTTGGGATGGAAACTGTGAATTTCGCTGAAAGGTGACTAGTTTGCATCCCTGCAGGAAGCACTGACAAACATTCTGACTACTTTGAAAGGCGAGGTTATCTGGGGTGGCGCAAGTACTAACGTGATTACATTTAAAAAATCCATAAGTAGCTTTGTACAGTAGACGAACATGCAGTTGCACTACTAATATGTACAATGTGTTTGAGTGGCACTTAGCTTTCATGTTGCGATGACATAGGCTGCATGTTTATATTATTCAGTTGTTAGATTGCTGTACTAACAGAAAACATTCCAACAGAGGCTAAATGTGTTTTTAAATGGTTGACATTTCTGAGGAGAGGTAGGGTGGGGACAGGGTCTTTATGTAACAATAATATATAATATAATATATGCCATTTAGCAGACGCTTTTATCCAAAGCGACTTACAGTAGTGAATGCATACATTTGTTTTCAGTGTATGTGGTCCCAGTGGGAATTGAACCCACAACCTAAGCGTTGCCAACGCTGTGCTCTACCAACTGAGCCACAAACACAGTCTTCAGAGAGAAGCTGTCTATGCTCCTCCTTACCCTGCCTGGACAGATGAACGATCAAAAAAATGATCAAGGAGTAAGAAGCAAGTGCCTTTCGGGATCTCCCCCACACACATCCCTGAATAAGACTCCACACAAAAGCTTTTAAAGAGGCCTGATAGTCAATAAACCTTTATTGTTGTACATTCCTTCAAAGGCCCACCGCAAGAGCAGGGAAGCCTGCTCCACAGCAGCGCTCACGCATCCCACCTGGTCAAGATCAACTCCTCATTCAAGATTCTACAGGTTTTCGGGTCGAAAACCCTGCACACCGACAAAGCCATGCAACGAAGCGTGTTAGGTTTGCAATCAGCAATAAATCGGGGATTCGCAAAAAAACAAGCCCACATGTGAAACCAAGCAAGCAAATTTTATCCTGTTTAAAGAATAAAATATCCTACAGGCACTTTTAATAAACAGTGTGCAAATAGCGCAGGGTTGTGCGTTGGGTAGATGCATGCAGTTGGGTCAGGGTTTTTTTTCAGCAGCGAAGGTCTGTACACTCCTGTATCCTGGAATGGCGTTCCTTGGGAGTCTGAAATGCCTGGAGCACCCTTTGCATTGGACAAAATGTTTCATTTGGTCAACACTGACAATGTGCCGTCTTTGTTGTTGTAACACGGCAACAGATGTGGACACACAAACACAAGACCACATGTATTCGTTTCAGAAAAAAAAAATATATCTCGAGAAAACATTTGGTTTTTTTTTGGCTTTTTTTTTTTTTTTACACACATTTTCAACAGCATTGTTTCAGATCACTAATTCAGATATCTAATTTATGCTCACAATTACTGTGATCTACTAATTATGTGAGTGATTCGGCTGACATTTCGTGGAAGCTCCTCAAACAAGTGACCAGACAAAATAATCAGGTCCAAAACCAGGTCCAAAATCTGATGAAAAATCATCAGATTTTAAAAAATTGTACAGAAATGTCTGTACAATTTAAAAAAATAAAAGGTCAAAAATAAATTAAGATGTATAAAATATTGTAGCCTAATGAAATAATAAATCTGCAAATCAGATTTGTTTTTGCCTAATTAAAAAAAGAAGTATTTTTGGCTTGAAGACAAACAATAAATAAAGGAATATTCAAGTCCCACACTATTAAAGAGAATATGAAGAATACAAAATAGAAATAGAGTTCCAATAATTTGATCTATAAAATATTTTAAATAAAGAGAATATCTCTTTAATGTTTAAATACAGTAAATATAGTACATAGCAGCATTAATATAAATGTGGATATAATCTTTGTGCATAATATTCTTTAAGGAAAAGCTACTATCTCAACAGAGTAGGGATGTTAAGTTGTTTTTTATTTTGATTGCTTAGCTAAAATAAATTCTTTATTTTCATTCCAATTTTATGAAAATGGAATAACAGCAGTAGCTCTGGCAATGAGCTCTAAGATGTCGTTTCAGATCACTATCTCAAACTATTTCGAATATTTTCGCTCTTTCCACAATACCACTGTGTGTCTGACAACTGGAAATATACACTGTGAAATTCTTAGGTGTGATTAGCCAGGGTTTTTGTCAATCAAATTGAAAATAAATATATTCAATGTCTACAATCTTCTAGAAATACATCCAAACTACAATTGTCCAATTTAGAAACACTGATAAGCACCCATGGAATTAAAACGACATGGCATCAAGTACAAGATCTTTGTCCTCCCGAATCAGACTCACTGCCAGATTTGAGGCTTTTGAACATAAGCTATACTGTAGCAAATTTGGACCTGAGGGGCAATCCCTCGGTGTACTTTTTCTTATTTATCTTGGAAATACATGCAGTCATTTTAACACCACAAATATAGGTAATGAACAAGTAACACAGCAATATCTATAACCAAGGCTGTAACCATGGAGTCAACATTGGGGGGGACATTTAAAAAAAAATATCAGCTAGGCTATATATTGGGGGACATTTTGAGCATATCTGAATATTGGGGGGGATGTGTCCCCCCCAATATATATGGTAATTTCGGCCTTGTCTATAACCAATGTACCACTGTGTTTTACATCTGTGTGTGCTGGTAAACATGCACATCATCGCTGTAGACAAGTGTAGCTGTTTTTACAAAAGTTAAAGAGTCGAGAAACACTCGATAACGTATCGGAGAGAGGGGTACCCCAGCCACAAACAGAGCCCAGAGGCACGTGGCTCCATGTGCCTTCATGCAGACAGCAGTCGCAGAATCACAGGAAGTGTCAGCGCAGTCAACAGCAGGCTTGTGGGGCCTTGGAACAGGACACTGAGGGCAGAGCAGATAGGAACATTCCCTGGAAAGAAGACACACAGGACATTAGCCCTTCTCTCACGCACGCACGCACGCACACACGCACGCACGCACGCACGCACGCACACACGCGCACACACACGCACAGGGGGGCACAATGTATATTTGAATATATACAAATACAAGTATTGTTACAAATGTACAATGATATACAGTGTGTACGTGACCTTGAGTATCCTGAAAGGCGCCCACAAATCAAATGTATTATTACTGTTCTTTACCCGCCCGGTTTATCCCATTCCTCTCTTTATTTGGCCAAATCAACAACAGCCTCATATTCTGACAGGCAAACTGCCTTGGCTTTGCACACGGTTCCTGAGAAAGTGCCCGAGGGCCTGAAATGACTGTGTGGAACGACTGAGACAATGGGATAACTCTGTCCGTCAGTAGTATCTGCCAACAAAGCACACAGCGCAATGGAAAAATTGAATAATCATTCAGTCAACATCGCTGTCAACTGAGACTACAACTGGTGCTACAGTTCTACTTTCACCACGCCTTTCCCGGGCACTGATACGCTGCCACTATTACAATACACAGATTATTATTACAATAAACATGGTAATAATAAGTAATAACGTTTATTATTGCAACAAAGCGTATTGAACAATTAATTAAAAAGGGCATTTGTAACAAGGCACTATTTAACTAGCCTATCTGAATGTCTATTGCTATAGCCTAGCTATAGACATTCAACACTGGCTGCTCTCTGCAGCAAGGTCCTTTGATGATTCATAACTGTTAAGATACCATACCAAGGCTTTCTCCCATCTATGTCTATGGATTAAACTTGTTAAAGACTCATAATTACATTCTTTTACATTCACAACATTTTTTTAAAAACGTTATTGAGACACGTCCTCCATTATTGTTTAGCCGTGATTAAACGATTCAGGGGATGTTACCAGAAAGTTTGCATGCAGCATGACTTGAACCTTTCTCTACGACTGACACAATTTGTTTGGAACAATAAACATGTCGTAAGACTGTGCGGGGGTGAAACACTCCCTCCATAAAGTTACCTAGCAACCGAATGGCAATCTAACCCGGAATGTTCACCGACGTTCCCGAAACGTTTCGTACACGCTGGGAGCGAGGAGGAGCCCTTTTTCACTCACTCTGATGCAAGGCCATGCTGTTCTCCAGCGCCTGCGTTCCCTGTACGACCCGGCAGGTGTACGTGTAGGCCTTCTCGTCGAACGAGCCCTGGATGCGGGCGTAGGTGAGCCGGCACTTGTAGGGGTCCACCAGCGTCACGTTGGACCTCCTCTTGAGATCGGGAATGGGCTGGGCGTTGGGGATGGTGCTGCCCATCAGTTTGCCGTCCTGTTTGAACTCACAGAAGGGCCCGGGGGGGACGGGGCTGGTGCGTGGGAAGTCACAGTCCAACCTTAGGTTGCGCTCTATGATGGTGAGGCACGGGTACATTTGCGGCCCCCTCGGGTATCCCACGTTTATCGGCTGACCGACAGCCACTGCAACTGTTAAGACATGCGGTGTGACAAATAGGCTGTCACAGGCCACAGCTGAAGTACAGACGTTCACTGCATGAAAAACAATACACCAAAGTCGTGTAAACCCGAAAAAACCTTTCTTCTCATCGACCCCATAGTTCTGTTGATGTCAAAATCTGACATGCCGGGCCTTTTGAGGTGCGTTCCAGGAAAATACACATTCGTATTTATTTTTTACTCAAATTAGCTACTTAAACAAATATATGTTTTATATGTTGACTCATCACTCATCACATATGACACCACTCATTAACTTTGGCGGTCATTTTGTGCTTGACCCCAGGCCATTCCTGCTCCCAGTTATATTAATTATTCAGGGGCTACCACTGTGATATACAGTAGGCTCCATTTTTTTATTCATACTCCTGATAAAGATGAACAAAAGAGATCGTATAAAATAAACTATGTAAGTAATTAGGTATATTTTATGCTAAAAAAAATGCAAACCTACATTACTAATACAATTGTTCAGAAAAACATATTTTGTTTTATTAATAAAAAGAAATTCCAGAAAACATCTGGATCACTATTATTCATACCCCTAACTATTATTTTCAATGTAATCCAACAAAAACAAATCTTCATAAATATATGACTTTTTTGAAGTTCATTGGAAGGTTATGGAACTATACAGTGGCCTACAATGGTTTCCTGTTTCCCTTGGGTATAAAAAGGAGGGATCATACGTTTGAAATACTGTGGTCAGCCATCATCATGGTGAAAGGCAAATAACTCCCTGAAAGCATCAGACAAAAGGTTATTGACCTCTACAGATCAGGAGATGGCTACAAAAAACTAAAGTTAAAAGATACCGCTTTCCACTGTTGAGTCAATTATTAGGAAGTTTAAGGCCACTGGAACAGTGGCTAACCTACCAGGTAGAGGACGCAAGTCTATCTTGCCCCCACGTGTAGTGAGTCGGATGGTTTGAGAGGCAAAAAGAAGTCCAAGGGACAAAGTTCAAGATCTCCAAAACAACCTGGCATCTTGGGGTCACAAGGTGTCTAAAACCACCATTCAGTTGCAAGAAGGAAGGCTCTTTTGAAGACAATTCACCTAAAACAGCATCTTGAACTCGTCAAACTCGGGGGAGGCGAGTTGAGCCCCGGCATCTCTTATTTTACAAATTAAGCACTGGTTAGGGAGGAAATAAATAGTGAAATAGATGAAGCTGGAATGTTTGCATTGATAGTCGACGAAAGTAAGGACGTCAGCAAAAAAGAACAGGTGTCTGTGGTGGCACGCTATTTGCACAATGATTTGCACTGGAAGAATTCCTACATTTCACTCCAGCCAATGGATTAGACGCTGATTCGCTTTTAAAAACAATCAAACTGACACTTAATAAATGCAACATTGACCACAATACGTGCGTTGCTCAATGCTATGACGGCGCAGCTGTTATGTCAGGCTGTAATAACGGTGTTGAGAAAAGATGTCCCACAGGCACTATATATCCATTGCCACGCTCATCGTCTAAATCTTGTTTTGGTGGACTGTGTTAAAAACCGGCGGCAGTTCTTTGAATCGGTGCAGGTGCTGTACAAATTTCCTCCGTCCCTCATGACCTTTTCCTAAAAAACTAAAAGAAATCGAGCCAACACAAGCTCCCGTTGATTTTGCAATGAGTGAGATGGTCTAAGCCAGGGGTGGCCAAACTACGGCCCGCGGTTCATTTTTAATTGGCCCGCAGCAAATTATAAAAATATAATGGAATATGGCCCGCGCATGAAACTTGAATTTGACTGAGTTGTAATTCTTAGTTTCACCACTAGTGGAGCCACCCGTATTCATTGAAGACTCATTAATACAGCAGCCTCTCCCTCCAAATTAATCAATAAAAAATTTGCAAGAGATGACCAAAAATGGCGGAATCAAAGAAACGCAAGACAGAAAGTGAGTACAGAAAATATCAGACACGGTGGGAAAATGAATATTTCTTTATAGAAGTCAAGGGGAAGTGTGTCTGTTTGATTTGCAATGATACTGTTGCAGTGATGAAAGAGTACAATGTACGACGACACTATGAAACCAAACATCAGACCTACACGTCCTACACTGGTGCTGAGCGAGAAGAGAAAGTTAAGCAAATGGCAGCTAGCTCAACAACAGTATTTTTTCCGTGCTAACAAAACACAAGAAAATGCCACAATAGCCAGCTACGAGGTAGCTCAACTCATAGCGCGACACGGGAAACCTTTCTCAGATGGTGACTTCATAAAACAGACTAAAGTCGCAGGAATAATGTGCCCGGAAAAGATGCAGGAATTCAACAACGTGAGCATGTCCAGAAACACAGTTGTGCGGCGAATCGAAGACTTGTCAGTAGGGTGACCAGATGTGCCGCATTGCGCGGGACTGCACAGCATTTTCATGACTTTTCGTGCGTCCCGCAAATTGAGAAGATGTCCCTCCTATTTCATTTTGATTGGCTCTAGTTTTCAAAGACGCGTTTCTAAAATCAGGCTTATCCAATGGCTGTGGAGAAAGCAGCAAGGGCTGTCATCACGGGGCTGTGTTTGCTGTCAATCAAACTGCAGCACACGTGGGGTGCTGGGGTCAAGGGGCCAATGAGGTTAACCTGTCGGCATCTTATCTGCCTAGTAACGCTAGTTACGCCCTCGCCCCCCGAACAACAACTACGAACAAGACAGTCGATTTGGAAAATGGTGGAAAATGGAAACTACGACAAAAAAAAGGAGATGCAGCTACAACAAGGACTGGGAAACTAGTTATCCGTGGGTGAAGCCAGTGCAGGGTGATGCTCAGAGAGTTTTTTTGCGATCTTTGCAAGAGTTCTTTTTCAATTTCACATGGAGGAGAATACGACGTCAAAAGACACAGAGAAGACCCACAAGAAACGACATGCACAAAAAGAGACGTCCCAGTCTATGGAGGCATTCCTACTGAAGCCCAAAGATGATTGCCACTCTGACAAGGTAACAGCAGCTGAAATAACCAGCGTTTACCATACAGTGCAACACTCCCAGTCATACAGGTCAAGTGACTGTGGTAACAAGCTAGCACCGACCATTTTTCCAGACTCGGAGATTGCAAAGAAAATGGCATGTGGTCGTACAAAAACAGCGTCCATAGTAACAAATGTGCTCGCACCTGCCTCCGTGGAGAGTTGTTTGAGAGAGTTAAACACGCCAGTGGTTCAACAACTTCCAAGTGACAAAATAGCCCACACGCCATTTTTTTCAGTGGCTTCAGATGCTTCAAATCATGGCACTACAAAACTCTTCCCACTGTCTCTGAGATATTGGACCCCAGAGTTGGGTTTGAAAAGCAAGATCCTTGACTTTTATGAGGATAGTGATGAGTCAGCTGCTACCATACACCGCCAGATTACGAGCAAGTTAGAAGAAAATGGCCTGAAACTTGACATGATTTCAGCATACACTGCCGACAATGCAAGTGTAAATTACGGGAAAAACAATTCCGTTTTCCAGAAGCTAAAAGCAGACAACAGTGGCATCATAAAGGCTAACTGTATGGCCCACATAGTGCACAACAGTGCAAAACATGCTGGAGACAGGTTGAACATCGACATTGAGTCCGTAGTGAACAAAATATTCAGTCACTTTTCATCATCTGCAAAACGTACAGAAGCATTGAAAGCAGTGTTCGCCTTCGTGGAAGAACAGTATCAGGTTGTGCGGAGACACGTACCCACAAGATGGTTGAGTCTTTGGCCTGCTGTCAAGAGGCTACATGATAGCTGGACAGCTATCAAGAGCTACTTCTTGTCACTGGGAGAGGATCAGTGCCCAAAGTCACTGTGGCAGCTGTTCAAAGACGATGAGGATGGTGATGGGAAACCCCTTGAGCTGCAGGTCTACCTGTCCTTCCTCAATAATGTGCTGAAGATCTTCCATGATGTTGTGCTGCTGTTGGAGGGAGAGGACGGGACCGTCTGTGAGCTATATGACATGATGCTCACTCTCAAGACAAAGCTCCAACAACGACAGATGGATTCCTTCTTTGGAATGGAGACCAGTGCTATCCTCCAACAGTTTCCAGACGCAAAGGCAGCAGCAATCAAACATGATCTTTCCATCTTCTACCAGGCTGCTCTCAACTACCTTGAGAAGTGGTATGACTTCACAGACAACAACTACCAGAAGAATGTTGCAAGCTTGGCACTGAAGAGCAAGTTCACATTCTCCCATCTCTGTGATGCAGTGGATGCCCTACAAATAAGGGGGAAACTGGACATGGATGAACTGTATGACGAATACTGTGTGACTTTGCCACGCCAGCAGGACATTGTGGAGAGAAGAGCTCCTGTTGTGGAGAAGTGGTCCACCTTGCTTCAAGGCACAAAGACACCAAATCTGACTGCTGTGGCATCCTTTCTCTTCAGCATCCCCATCACTAATGCTTCGGTAGAGAGAGTGTTTTCCCACATGACGGCAGTGTGGACTGACCAGCGGAACCGGTGCTCTGTGGAGCTTATCAAGTCTGAAATTCAAGTCAAGAACAACTTTGGATACAGTTGTAAGGAATTCTACACATGTGCACTCAAGGAGAAGGCCTTATTGGAAGCTGCACGCTCAAACAAAAAGTACAAAGTCAGGAAGAACTTCTAAGGTAAGATAAACTTTGTTTAGAATATAGAGTAGGCTATTGTGGGCCAATATGGTGTTAGATTTTAATACGGTGCTGCTATTCTTGTGTTTCTGTTTCACTGCCAGGTGCTTTCCATGGTGCTGGGAGTGCATAGCCTGTGTGTGGGGGCCCGCCTGCAGCTGTTGCTGTGATGGAGAAAACTGAAAAGATTTGTGATGGACAAAATTGAAAATATTTCAGCCAGGTGCTTTCCTTGGTGCTGGGAGTGCATAGCCTGTGTGGGCCTGCCTGCAGTTGTTGCTGTGATGGACAAAACAGAAAAGTTGTTTTATTTTATTTATGTACAGTATCTAAAAATTTTGTTTTTGTTCCCTCCTGACCAGCTTTGATTTGTATTTCTGGTTTTATTTGATCTATTAATTTATTTTGTGCCTACTTTTAAAAGAAATGCATAGTTTGATTTGGCTTAATAAATGCATTTATAAAGACTTGAAGTGAATAATGCCTGCTGTTTTAGTTACGTTTAGGCTAGTTTTATTTCATTAAGATACTACATTGATACTGGACTCTGACTTCACTTGCTGCTCTATATTTAGGCTTGAGACTGGACATTGGGCATGACTTTGTAATCTACATTTAGGCTTGGGACTTGGCTAGAGACTTGTGCCTCAAGACAAGAGACTAACTTGGGACTGCAGTGAAGTTGACTTGGTCAGACCTCTTGAAAACTACAGACTTTATTGTGAGCTCCTCTGTTTTATTTGCCTTCAAATATATTTGTTATATAATTTGTTACGTTTTTATCTGCATAGTCTATTGGGTGCTACTGAATCAACCAGAGGGCAAAGCATAGAGATGTTACGAGCTAAGGGGCAGAATAGAAATGTTTATTTTTTAAGTTGGATAGACATTATATCTAATTTTAGACTACCTCGAAGCATTGGTAACGTGTCCCACACAAACATCCTCTTTGTCCCACATTTGGTTGGTTGGGACCTGGTCACCCTACTTGTCAGCTAACTTAAAACATCAAGTGTCCTTAAAACGCTGTTCCCATTATAGGTGAGTTAAAAATATATTACACAGTATTCATGTGTTCACAAGCCCAATTACTTAATAAATTCAGTCAATTAAAGTTGATAATATTTTCTAACAAACATTAGTTGATGTGTTAACAACCCCAATAACTTATTTGCATAACTAGCTTAAATATACCCATCGCCTTGTCCCCTTATTTTTCCCTCTTTATACAGGGCTGTGAAGGGGGATCACCATCCTGACTAAGAAGCAATCTGAGGCTGCTGTTTTGAGAATGAGCTGCCAACCCTTTTTGTAAGAAAATAAATGAAAACCCATTAATGGAAAGTTGTGATGTAGGCTGTTTTTTTTTCTTTAAGCATATTCAATTATCAAGCATAATTGACCTACATTTGATTGATTTTGTTAAGTTTAATACACTAGAGGTGAGGCGATATACCTTTTTTGCACCACGGACCGGTTTCATGCACTGGGTGTAAAATTCCGAGGGGCACACATTTTTCCCCCCATGGACCCATCCCCCCGACTGGATATGGCTCAGCCTTTCGTATATTTTTCTGTATGTGGCCCTCAGTGAAAAAAGTTTGGCCACCCCTGGTCTAAGCAGTGGTTTATCTATCATGTTGTGGCAATGTTTTCCTGACTATTGATATTGAGGTCTGGGTCATTGTATTAATTTTTGAGTGCGTGAGACTGCAGTACATAAGCTAAATCAATGCATAGCGTGCTTGTTGTAGTAGCCGTGCTGTAATTAGCCGTGCTGTAATATCTGACTAGATGGTTTCAACATTATGCGTAATAATGTAGCCTTCATAGCCGTGGTCTGCGCGCCGGTGACCTGCACGGGTGTCTAAATTTCATGAGCACCCCCTCACAACCATAAAGCACCCCCTTAGCACCCCCAACCAAAATGTTCTGGCGCAGCCCCTGTCCCTGTAGTATATTCAGTAAATGGACAAAAACATTTAACAGCAACACCCTTTAAAAAAAATGTGATGAAGTGTTATGCGATATTGGAAAAACCGAACAGTTGTTTAGTGCTTGGACATTCAACCTGGTCTGTTTCGGGTTCTTGCAAATGGTTTCCTTCATTGGCAGCAGCGAATGAAACCCCGTTGCCGGGTTGTTATGCAGAATTACCGAGCCATACCGAGCAAGGAAACCACTGTCGCAGCGAGATGCAGCTCCATGGTTCTTCGCTCCGAGCCGGTAGCCTGGGGACAAGACAAATCTATGAGTCCACTCCAATGCGGTGACAGCACTCCACATCGAGCCAAGCATTAATTAGACCGGTCCTGCCGTGACATCGTCCTTGAACGGATGCACGAGTAAAGCAAAATACATATTCTCTTCAATATCAGGCTTGATTACAGCAATTTTGTGGTAAAACTCTACGGTCATAAAAATCTTATCCCGTTCAAATTGGTTTATGGAATGCATGGTAGTATTTGAACGTCAAGGTCAACCCACAGATCTATTGAGCATTTCAGTTTATAATTCTGAGAGTAAGGGCGAAAGGTAGCGACAACCTAATTGTGTCAAATAGGTAGCTACCGACTTAATGTTTTAATATACAAATACCTTCAACTATAATTACACGGGTAGCATACAATGCTACCGCTACAGACATTTTGATTTTCGAACGTTACAAATCATTAAATCATTGAAATAATAATAAAGTTGACGGGACAGTCAGACAAATAAAGAACAAATAAAAACAGGACAGTATTGCACGCACTTCGTCCAAAATATTAATATGTGGGGCGATTCGTGCCAAAACTACATGCGTTTGACAATGCGACTTGTTTTCTTACGCAGCCTAGCACCTATGTTGGCTTTGACGCCAATCAGCCCCCATAAACACCCTGGATTTAGATAGAACTGTACACGTAAATTACATTTGTTACTTATTGCAGTTAACTTTACAGCCCGGTTTGTGGGCGACCCCTCCCTGTGCAATATACAAAATGGTGCATTATAACGGGGAACTCGAAGAGCCTGCAGTAAGCTACACGCTCGCGCATTTGTGCATTTCAGTGAACTAGAGTTATCATAAATTAAAATTCCATTCCATAATGAAATACAATTAAAGCCAAGCAATTCTTCAGATTTACCGTATGATATTATCTGATATGCGTTCCTCGCGGGTGTGAGACGCAGTCTCTTCTTCAGTCTCTGTGGGTAGGACCTGTACGGGAATGTAGGCTACGCGTGCGCGCGCGCGTGCGCGAGGATGGGTAGTAAACACGGAGATTATTTAAAAAAACGTTGTCGACAGTCATGATGGTAACAACAAAACGTCGGTAAACATTGCTCAACGTTGCTCTCTACACAAAGTTTATATGTTCGTCATAGTGGGATAATTTTGTTGTCCATAAAATATGTTGTGCGCCCAATAGTGGTGGAAACGGGTTTTTTAAACCAAATAAGTGTTACATTATATACAATATTTTAGTTGTTTCCGCTATCATCACAGAAGAACAGCTTTTCTAAGGTTTTTGTTCGCCAGAAGCCGGTTTAATGGAAGCGTACCTTCACCGGCGAAATTGGCTACTGTTGTACAGATAGTGAAATATCAAGAAATGTTGCAAACCATGTTTTGGAATTCTTAACACATTTTCACCCACTATCTATTTTGAACCTACAGATCCAGGTCCGATACAGACAGATTGATCTAATTTCTTTCCCATCATAAAACAGTGCAAGTATCAGTATACCAGTGGTCAGTATAACAGTGACGACTGGTATACTGATATATAGGCTGAATTCATATCTAAAGCAAATATGTTGTATATGCAACACCCACTAGCCTAGGGCTTACTTTACGAAGGACTACGCCACTCTCCTATATGGGGGAGAGACCCGCTAACTGGTGACTGTGTGGCTCAGGAGAGAAACACTTCCCCGCTACAGGGTATTCAACTGAATGAATGATGCAAAGACTGTTTACAAAAATGGATGCAATTTATTTGTGCTTAGAGATCAAGTTATTAAAAATAGGCTAATAAATAGCAGCAACCAGTACAACTGGACTTAGAATGAGTCAAATGGACCCAAGTTAACCTGTAGTTTATGAAGGTGGTTTGACACAAACATAGGCTCTAGGCAGCTCTTTACGGTGGTTATATTGATCACAGGAAAAACTGTGGTTACACAACACACTCCTGAACCAAAAGACAGGGAAATTATCAGCTTCATGCCTCTTACATAGTTACAACTTTGTAAGAAACCACAATACATATTTATTTGCCTATCTGCTATAAAAATCAGGACTGCCCCCATAGACTGCGTGAAGGCCAGTGTGAGCAGGTTTGCTGCTAAGCATAATGACTAATACATTTTATACATCTTTCCTTTAAAATGACCAATACAGTTTATAAACATTTCCTTTAAAACAATGACGATTACATTTTATAAACGTTTCCTTTAATAATTCAACTACATAATTACCTCCAAAATTAACCTCCCGCTTATGCTGGCACAAACGTATCCCTAATGCTAGGCGGCCGCAGTATATAAAATTAAAAAAACCCATTGTCAACTATACAGCGCTCACCACAACATTACTGCACATGATTAAAAACGCAACTTTGCCTTCTACCTTCTACTTGGTAGTGTGGCACATACCAGGCTAGCTTCACGCCACCAAACCGCTCCTACGTTGCACTACCTGAATTATAAAGTCTAAATCAAAACAAAAACATGCGTTGTTATACTTCGTTTCGTTTTACTCTACTTCATTCAAACTTACGTTGTCTGAACTGTAGGGCAACCAGCAACGTGCAGCACTAGACATTTTACCCGCGACGTTCAATCTGCAACCGCCAATAGTAGATCAATATCGTGCATAAATTACTCCAAGAATGTTTACACATTAAGAGTTTGCTTGCACTTACCCGCCTCGTCTCACACCGCAGGCACCAAACTATGTTCCACACGTGAATCTCGTTACTAAAAGCAGTGTCACATATAGATGATCCTTCATCAGACACATGCAGGCTCAGTTTTTTGAAAACCAGTTAAACCTACAAAAACACTGGGTCAAGCTTGACTCAGTAAGTCATATGGTCATTAGTCCTTACAGACTTGATATGGGCCATTCCTACTATCTGCCTGTTGTGTCCCCTGGAAATATCTCTTCATATTTTCTGTAAATTGTGTAAAATGTGGATTCCAAAGGACTTTCATTATAAACACTTTTCCATAAAAACACAAAAATATGGATCTAAAGTAATTTTATGCATTTTGACCACTTTATATTCTGTCAGGGTTGGTAGTGAGCGGAACCATGAGCAGAGACTGAAACCGAGAACAGGTGTTTCAAAACAGAGGGTGTTCTTTTATTTTATTTCCAAAATAAGCTAAACGTCTTCCAAAGGCCAGATGACAAATACCAGAAGACCATCGAGAGGCTAACAATAACACATCTACAGTATTGCCACTCACAAATAGACTAAGCAGAGAAATGTAGATGGCAGAGTTTAAATAATGAGAACATAATGGGGCACAGGTGGAACACAATCAGGAACAACGAGACACAAGTGGAAACACTGAAGACAATCAAACCATTAATTAATTAAACAATGAGACAATCAGGGAATAACGACGATACAGAGAAGGGACAACACAAAGTTCAGGTGGTTCTTTGGCGGCCCCTGGTGGAGGAAGCCGGAGGGCGGACCTGACAGTTTTCAGTAGATGTAAGCGCTTTTGTCCCCAAGTGCCATCTATTAACTTCTACAACTTTCCTCATTACTTTATAATCTTATTCAAAATCTCTTATTTAAATGGAAAGTGTACTCACATTTACAGATGCGTTCTCCTGACTTTCGATAAGGTCCAAAGTCCTCAATGATGTCATCATAATCCAGGGAAGTGGTCAATTCTTTCTCAATCACCAGTCATTTTAACGCGTTTCGATAAAGAAAATGACCTTTCTCTGGAGCAAGTTGCAATCGGCAATGCCAGATACAAGATTTCCACGTTGGGGAATGCATCACCCAGGCCTAGCTCTCTGAGCTTCTTATTCATGACCATCACAGATTGATCACCCTTTACCATTGTGTTGAACTGGCAAAACTCTTTTTTTGCATTTTGATGCACCCGAAAGCATTGCTGAAAGGACACTGCTAACATAGCAAGCATGATCTGCGCTGAACCGGAAAGACACACACACACACACACACACACACACATATATATATATTTTTAATTTTATTATCCCTCTGTCTGGGCCCCCTTGTGGCAATTAGATACTAGGCACGTGCCTAGTTTGCCTATCCCTAGATCCGGCCCAGGGCAGGAGCACTGTTTAAGGGTTTGTGTACAGTATTCTTATGAGCTGTTAAATGCTGTTAAAACCTTTTGAATTACCGTTTAATGAATTTACCAAGTTAATAAAATATATTTTATTGTTTAAGCCTTTTGTTCATTATTGGTGTTAGTTCCACCCTGTTATTGCTTTCCACCCTGTTAGGTAGGTATTTTCAAATAATAATTTGACCATAACATCAAATGCTATGCATGTTTTTGTGGTAACTTGTGGAGATAGAAGGGGTCAACTACACACATAAGAATGTTGACCAAATTCTGTTATTAATCGCTCTTATTTGGGAAAATAGGGATGAAAAATAAGTGCCAGTTCCGAAAAGTAACATGCATTTCACTCAATATATTATTGTTTTATAATTATTTGAAAGAAAAATGAGTGTGATAGAGTAAAGGACACTTAATGTCTAAGAAAATCTAAATATAGATGTATACATGCTGCATTGTTAGCACTTTCAGATCGTTATGTGTCTGTCCCTAACAGGGTGGAATAATCTCCTGGTCATGTGTGAACAATCTTCCCATAATTATTAGGATTTAAGTGCCTGAGCTTGACCAATATATTTTTCTGAAAGTCAGACAAACATATACTTTTTCTGATACAATAAAAAAAGAGAAATATATATATACTTTTTTTCAAAAGTTTTGAAGTCCAAAAGGCATCGGATAGTAGGAATGACCCATATAACTTAGTATCTGTCACAATTATATTCCATATACAGTACCCACAATACAATTGTTCAGAGAAAAAGATCTTAACAAGTAATTTCCCCCAAAAAAGATATGTGTCACATTTAGTCACATATAATAGTCACATAAGATAATTATTGAAATAAAATCCAACAATCATAATCTTAGGAAACTGTATTGTGGCCTCCCATGGTTTCCTGTTTCCCCACACATGTCAAATCCATTTGGCATCCATCACCATGGGGAAATCCAAAGAACTCTCAGAAGAAACAAGACAGCAGGTTGTTGACATTCACACATCAGGACATAGTTATGAACAAATAAAAAAAAAAAAAATATACTACCTTCCTGGTAGAGGATGCAAGGGAATCTTGCCCCAACACACAGTTTTGGAGGCAAATACAAATCCAAGTATATTGGAGTTGGAGATCTACAAATTTTGGTTGCATGTTAGGGACACAAAGTCTCCAAACCTGCCATCAGACACCACCTCCATGTCAATAGGCTTTTTGCAAGGGAAAAAGCCTCTATTGAGGGCAATCAACAAAAATAAGCTTCTGCAGTGCTTACTTTTGCTAAATGGCATTGGAACTCCAATTGGAACTGGCTGTTATAGTCAGAGTCAGATGAGACCAAAATTGATCTTTTTTTGCCATGCACTCCAGGGTTGGGTTTTGCGTTTGGGGAAGGAGGAGAATAATGTTGAAAAGAACGTCATATGTACAGTGGAATGTGGTGGTGGATCTTTGATGTAATGGGGGGGGGGGGGTGGTTGCATCTATTGGTTCCTTGGTTGTCCTTAAAGTTGTGCACAAAGTGCATTGAGGTTAGGCCGAATACACATGAGCTATTACAATAGTACATAATTGTGTACCCATTAGCCATTTAAAAATGTTATATTTCATGCTGCTAGAAGGCATGTTCTGAAGGTGTGTCTTGCTTTTTGTGTTTTCAGTGCATTTCAGGACTGTTCCCATGGATATACATTTCATCCCGTCAATCAGGTGGCAAGAAATTAAAGTGTAGTGGTTTGATGTGGCGTTTGTGTCAATGCTCCGGGCCCACGCTAGTAAGAAATGCGCAGCGTGACTGTTCCGTTCTGCGCTGGACTGGATCTGTGGTCTGTCAGAATTTTAGCTCAATCAAAGAACGGACTGTCAGCAAAGTGTCAGAATTAGCAGGGTACTGTCAAAAACCTCACACAGCACTATCCCACAATTTGAAAATGAAATCAATGCACATAATAATATCTTATAACATATTTTAAATTAGGAGAGAAATACAGCCATTTTCATAGTGGCAACACTTACGGTTTTAGAAGGGTTGGGTCATCATGATGATACATTGCATCATCAGTGTTATAAGCCTGTTATACTTTAGCCATTGTATTCCATCACAGAACTAGGCCCTAGCTATTCAATCAGTTTGGACAAAAATCTGCCAAAGACCAGGTTGGGAACATGTTTATCTGTCATCCCAAAAGGGGGATGGAAGTGGAGTATAATGTTTAGGGAACTGGGCTTATAATGCAACAGTTATAGGTTCGATTCCCACGTGGGGCACTGCCAATGTACCCTTGAGCAAGGTACTTAACCTGTTTAGTAATAATTGCTTCAGTAGATATTGTGTTCTATACATGTATTGTATGTAAAGACTTGTAAAACTGTAAATTGCTCTGCATAAGGAATATTTATATATATATAATATCCTATTAATCACTTTGAACCAGTTGCATAGCCATGAGTGGGCCTGGGCCCACCCATTTGAGACCGTGGCCCACCCACCCACAGTTGATGTAATTTATTCAAACGGCTGTAATGTGAAGAGACTAGGCAGTAACCTCTGCTGAAAGCACTGTGGAGCTATCTTTCATCTTCTGTATTTTAGTGCCCTCTACTGAGTATTTATGGAACTGAAGTGCTCATTTCTGCACTGCTGGATGTTTGGAAAATCCAATCCAATAAATTCCTTACAAATTGTTTTCAAGTGTGTAAACCAAAAGTTAGGCCAGCAGACGTTTATCGATCATTCATAAGTAATCCTGACAGATAACAGCCTTTCACCAGTCGATATTTATAAGACTATGACGCAATCTTGGAAATAATCACACAGCACACTGGGTCTGCCAGCAAATCGATCGTCTGCATGTATGCGCGTTCATCTGAAATAAATACCTGTTTAAATACACTGGCTACAACAGCCAATCGTGTGCATAGTAATTTATAATCCTGGCAACTCATTCTTAACCAGATTTCAAGAATTGCACACGTTATTTGGAACATTTTTATTTAGAACAACAGCCGTTTTGCAACATATTAGCCTACACTTCAAAGTCATAAATCCACAACTTTTATTTGTTTTACATTTTCTTATACGTTTTAATTTATAAAGTTATTCGACAAGTCATGCTAATTTTACAAGTAGATTATTAAATTTGTGTTTGGAAAAAAAATGTTCGGCGTCCAAGAGTCTTGAAATCTTGAATCAAGACTTAATCAAGAATCTTGGCGAGATTTAAAATTGGCATCTGTGAAACTCACAGATAAAATTGTTGCTGCATATATAAGCTATTTTAAGGATTATTCTATTTTGCTTCAAACCATTGATGACGATCGTCCTTAGTTTGTCATTTTCATTCCTGAACCTCCTGTTTAGTCATTTGGAAAGGCTTGGGCAATCAAAACTGGTCCAAATACTTGTGCATCTTTCAAAATTAGCCTGTGGCAAGACCTGTTTTTAAACTGTACGGAAATGTGAGTGTACGTAAAGGTTAATGTATGTAGTTGAGGTGCACGTACAGCTGAGGATCGGTTGCTTTTCTCTTTGTATGTAATGCGCATTCTTCTCTCATTGGCTTATTATGCATCACATGGGACTTTTAGCCAGTAATATTTGAGTGCTTATTCTGTGCATCTAATGCATACAGACAGAGGTCGGTTAGTGCGTATTGCGTCACTTCCAGGATGACGAAGGGGGAGGGGGCTCGTTGGTGTGACAAGTGATCAACAATAACAAGAATCACAGCGACTAAGAGGGGGTGAGTGCAATCAAGCTGTTCCCGTGAAAAGCCACTAAGCTTTAGAACTATATGTTATTGGTTACGTGATAGTTTATATACATATTCGTATTGAGTCAGTCGGTATAACATGTTGGGTTATTGATTAGCAGGTCTTGAGTCTAGAATACGGCTAACATATCTGGCTAACGTTACATTAGCTGTCGCTAGATAGCCAACGAGTTAGCTCTTTAATCCGTGAGAAATGTAAGCCAGGAAAGCTAGGTGACGTTAGCAACAGTACCTGCCCGATAAACTGTGCACACATTGCATGTGCCTTACATTTACCTCATTGGGTTTGCGTTACATTAAATAAGTGTCATAACTTATATGCGATCTAAAAAGGATGACAGCTGATTTAATATCACTGAGTCATTTTGTCTCGGCATTTACTTTCGTTAGAATAGTTAGATCGCTCTCTATTGGGGGTCTGTGCGCTTGCCTTAGTGGTCTTATTTGTAAGCTCCGTAGGTACCCCCGTGGTGTGATGTTATCGATTTATATCTCACGCGCTCAGCCGCTCCGTGCACCGATACAGTAGCGTTATCAATACAGCAAGTTGCAATGGGGATGGTAGAAGCGTCTAGCTGGCTGGCTAGCTAGCAGTCCAGTACTGTATTGATAACTATACATGCTAGCTGCTGTAGATACGCTCGCTAGATGGAATCTCCTACAGTGCCTTTTCTACAGTGCTGTCGGTGACAGCTAGACGGGTACGTACAGTAGGTAGCAAGCTTGCTAACAAAGCCTTATGCCACGGCTCATTATAAAATATATGAAATGGTGGAAAACAAGTTTGCTACCTTTGATGCTATATTGATATATATAGAATATAGCTGTATAGAATGCCCACTAACGGCCATTTTCAGAATTGGGTTTAGCTAAGTAAAATAGAACTCGTTTTCCAATCCCCTAGGGGTTTTAACATGTACCAACCTTGTTTGCCTAGCTATGGATAACGACTTTATGCTAATGTGCTATGACGGTGAACTATGATGTATTGGGTCATATAGGCATATTTCCTGGTGAATTATTTACTTTCAGTTACCATGGCGAGGCTGCTCCGCGTATGGTTCGTGGTGGCAGAGCTACCAGGGACAGTATGCCGAAAATACATTAGACAGAGGCATCATTAAATGTGATAAAAAACAGTTGTCACTATGTTATGCTATGTCTGTTATGAGAAAAAATATTACAAAATAAATAAATATATATATATGTCATTTAGCGGACTCTTTTATCCAAATCGACTTACAGTAATGATTGCATACATCATACTGAGTCACAAAGAACCATGACTCTACTGGTTTCTGTTTTTTCTTCTTCTTCTCCTCAATGGCAATTTCAGTGTTGGAACTCTCTTTTTACCTTGTTTGAGAGAGTCCGAACAGTGGTTTTGGTATGCCCTTCCTCTGAAGCAGACTTCAGGCTTTTTTCTTCTTCTGGAAAGTTTGTACCTACAACTTGTTTCCATAGCAACTGTGCACCCCTAGAGATAGCTCAGAACAAAAGTGTTGTCATGACAGCTGTTTGTTTTGAAAGTCCCCCTTTTGTTGTCACAGACCTAACGTTATACAGTAAGCACAGCTGCCTCTGGGAAGTTGATATGGCCCAAAGCCCCTTTGTCATGTAAAGAGAGTGCCTCTAGCTTTCAGGCCATTGTAAGCATCAGGGTTAAAGCATCCTTAGGTGTTGATTGTTGTCTGTTTACTATTGTATTCATATTTACATGCAACGGTAGACTCTCTTAACAAAGAAAAGCCAGAGTTTCAGTTGATAGGACAGTTTGAATTCCAATAGGCCTATTTCAGGAAGGAAAAACAAGCATGCCCATGTTTGGTTGTGAGGCAACTCTCAATATACATTCTGTGCATAGTGCACTTCTCCTCCAATTCGGTCAAAGTGTGCCATCAACGACGACTTCACATTTGATACGGGTTGTTAGGTGCGACTGCCCTTTGGTCTTGGGGGGGGAACAGTGAAAGGGAGGAAACGGGACTGAATATCAGAGGACTTTGGGTCAGTGACACCTGCTTCGCTCTGGACTTCCCAGGGCCGTCTTGAAAGACCTGTTTCATCCCGTTGGCCGGCTAACAGTCAGGAGAGAGTAAGACCTGCTCGGGCTCCCGCGCCGAGTGAGTTGCCGTGGCGAGGGCACAGTCCATCTTATCGGGCCGGCGACAGACGGCGCTCGAGCCGGGCGGCGCGGTGTAATTGATAAGCCTAATCGTTAGCGATCATTGAAGCCCTGTTTTGCTGCCGTCGCTCGTCCACTCAGGGTTTTTTTTCTTCTTGTCGTCGTGAGAAAGAAAAAAGCCACCTGTCAGTAAATACCCTTAAGACCTCGTTGTCAAATGATAACAATATCGAAAAGCAAAATAGTCTTCATCTGCATACAAGTGTTATTATTATTTTTTGTTTGTTGCTTACAGCCCCCACCTCCCTCCCTTCCCCCAAACCACCCCACAGATAGGCGAGCATTCCCCCTCACATTCTCGAACACAATCAGCGTCAGGATAAAAATAGACAGACACAACCACACACTCAAACCTAACCATCACAGAGAGGAGAGGAGAGGGAACGGAAACTCTTAAAGCTTCTGGCAACAGAACACATTGGCCACGAGCGGCGCCTGTCCAGGCCTGAGAAACCTCCACTGTCTCCTTCCGGATATACCACTCAGTTGCTTGTGAGCATTGTTTTCTGTAGTAAGTCCATATATATTCATATGTCTTAAAGCTAAGTATTATCTTTCTTGTATCTTTCTTTCTTTCTTATCTCCATTTGAGGCGAGTGGTGCATAACACCTTCAGAACTGCTGGGATAGACAAGATAGCTGGTAATAGGTTTCAGTCAATCAGGACTTTAGGACATTTTAAGACATAACAATTTTATTAGTTAGGCCTACTTACTGCTTTGACATGTTGTTTGCCACCAGAATCAAGTTTTTTCATTTCCCACTTTTTCATATTAATTGGAGGAGGTGTGGACAGCCATATCTTTATGCCATAACATATAATTATTAAATGCAAGGCCTACTTTACTTTTGAAGTTTTTTTTATGAGCTTCTCAAACCAACAGTAGCCTACATGATGTATGGATTTTCTGAAGGATAAATGTCCTTTTATAGTGTTGTCTGACCGTTTTTAACATTTCAAAACGGTTAGCCTAATTTGTTTGTTTTTGCATTTAATCGTGGATGGATTGTTTACGAGGCTAATGATATTAGGCCTTTTTCAACTGTAACGTCAGGTGAACACCAGTGGACATTCTCAACTCTCAAAAGAAAGACAAAAAAAAGATGTTAAATCTCCACAAGCAATTGGATCTCGGTCCATAAAACCGAATGGGTCTCATCAAAAGGGGAAAGGAAAGGCCTCCTGCTAAAAACAGGTCTGACGAGGGCGCACAGGAGAGAGGTGTCACGGCTTGGGGGGGGAGGGGCAGGGGCGGGATCTGTCTGTGACTTCCCTAGCTTCCGTTTATTTGCACTTTCTCTCCCCCCCAGCTGTGCTCTCAGGCTGTTCCGCGCATCCCTCGACTCTGCCCCCGAGCCGGGAAAGGTCACTTCAGAGGGAATCAAGGAGGAGCCAGGGACATCGGCCTCTCTGTGGTGCAGCTGCCCAGTCACAGGGTAAGAGAGCGAACGGCCTTTCCTCGGGCAACACCGAAGAGAGATGCAATTGGAGGAATCACCTCTGCCTTTTCTGTACTGCAAAGAAAGCGTTTTCTTACACTTGCGTGCTCCCTCTGTTCCGCGATGCCCTCTAAACAGCATCCAGTTTATTGGCCTACTTTAGACGACCGGCGAGCATTAAGAAAATTGACTGGGTGGGTCAATCAAGGCTGCGTGTTAGCGCAGGATTTCTATCGCCCAGAAAAGCAGGCTAAGTGCTTCCGCGCTGCACGGCTGTTAGCTCTGCGTGAATGTCCGTGCGCAAGGTCAGGCGCATAGGTGCTCGTAATCTCTCAATGACTTGCACTTCATTTATTTATTTGACAGGGATATTGCAAAATCATCGGGTACAATGTTAAAAAAACAAATAGGCATCGGATGCATTGCGTTTAGTGTTTATAGCCAAAGGCTAATTTCAAACACCAAGTCTCCAATAAAGGACAAAAAGGGTGTGCATCGTAAAATAAAAATAAAAATGCAAAATGCATGCACAAACACGTTTAAAAAAAAGTACATCCACAGCAAATAATAAAACCCCCATCCCTCTTTTCTGCAACCCCCACTATTTTCAAAGTAAAAAAGTTGATCACCAAGTATAAAAGAACATTATGAACTCTTGAGAGTTAAGATTACGGTAGAGAATTGATGGACGTGGATATTACATACATGTGTCTGCTTTGTGATCGTGTCACATTTTGGCCAGTGGAAATGGAGACAAAGATCATTCAGACAGACACAGATCCAGTCTTGGTGAAAAGACGGCCAAATAATTACCCAGACCTAGCCGTGTCCGTGGAAGATGTTCATTTTAAGCGTCAGTTTTTGCACGTGTTGCTTGTCTCTGTGCTGGGTGTCGTGCCCCCTGTGACCCCCCTAAAGGGGCTGCCCCCGTTCTACAGGCCCTCTCGAGCATCGCTCTAGAAACGCTACGGTCACTGAAACAAACTCAACCTCCGATCGCCCCATTTCTATTGAAATCTTCTGCCATCTGCATGTGGGTTGATGGGTAACCCGTTGGCACGATGGAGGGAAGAGAGAAAAAGGCTCAATTCCAGCGCTTTATGATGATGTAAGCGAACGAGTGCACGCAATGCAGGATACAGTGAGGCGGGCGGAGGGGAAGCTCACTGGAATTAATTTAAGCGCAGCTCCATTATATGTGCACCATGGTTTAATCGCTTAAGAATGGCATCAATGCACACGCACATGCACACCAACACACACACACACACACACACACACACAAGCACATAATCACACACACGCACGCACACACACACACACACACACAAGCACACAATCACACACACACACACATGCACACCCACACACACACACACACACACACACACACAAGCACACAATCACACACACGCACACACACACACACACACACACACACACACACACACATGCATCACACACACACACACACACATGCACACACACACACACACACATGCACACACACACACACACACAAACAAGCTGTTACCTAAGATAAAAGTCTTTTAAAAGGGGGAGGGGTTAAACAATTAAAGCCTAATGTTTTGATTGGGTCGGATAGAGTAGGAAAAAAGAGCGTTTTGAAAGATGGACCAGAACAAGTAATGTATTATTGTTCAGCAAAAAGCATTAATGCTTACGGTCCATCTTCTGAGTCAATAAATAAATAAATAAATAAAAGCGAGAATGGCATCAAAGTCGATTGGAAACGCACAAAAAAAACACATTATCTAATTTCAATGGTTTGTCTCTGCCCACTTGCTTTGGACTGTGGTTCTTGAGGAAGCGTTTTAGGAGCACGCTCTCAGCGGCCAAACCTCAACGCCCCATCCACCGTGGCTCAACTCGATGCAGCGTCCTCGCTGCCTTCCAGACACTGGCAGGACATCCGCAGGAGGACTGTAATGGATTTAATTAAAAGGGGAAAACTCCCACAAGCAGCAAATAAGTTAAAAAAAATGGAATGTCTGTTTTTCTCGCCTGCCATAAATCGGTGTGCAGCACACGCAGGAGCCATGTCGTGAGTCAAGGGTAGCCTGGTTCATGTTGTTCATTTGTGCAGTCTTTAAGGAAACACACTTTCTTTCGCATTTGGACATACAGTCAACCGAAGTGACTGAAAACCTGCAGATCATGTAAGGCCAACGCTAATATATATTTCAAGCATAACAACGTCACTATGAATTTGTGAATGTTCCAGCAAATTCAAAATATATTTTTAGACATTTATATATTAGAATGTTTTTCTCTCATAACAAATAGCATTGTTATAGATATATTTATACATACATTTTAAATGTTTATAACTATGGAACTCTCAGTATGTCCCCATTTGCAGTACCGTGTTGGTTACTTGCACATGCAATAGTTTTTAAGTATTTCAAGCCCATTCCTTTATTTAGTGGCGGTGTATCCCTGAACATTACTGCTATGTAGAAAACGGATGGGATATTTTGGTTCACAAAAATCATTGCCATGGAAATGCCAGTTAAGAACACAAGAATACCTAATGACCAGAACGGGCCGTTCAGCCCATCTAGGCTCGCCATGTCCTAATCTAAAGAGTATCTAGTACTGCATCTAGACTTGAATAGCCCAAGTGTTTCTGCCTCCACTACCTGACCTGGCAAGCTGTTCCAGGCATTGACAACTCTCTGTGTAAAGGAAAAATTCCTAATATCCCTGCGGGATTTACCTTGAACTAATTACCACCCGTGGCCTCTTGTTCTGCTAACCGAACTCGTCTTAAAAAATCTTTGGTAGTTCACTTTGTTAATCCCTTTTGGGAATTTAAAAACCTAGCACCTAAAACCTAAGCGCTTGCTCGGAAATGGACAGAAGCATATTACCAGTGTACTCCAGGCTATCCTGTGCTCTAGCGTTTGGTTGAGGGGACAGTGAGTGCTGTCTACTATCACTTTTTGAGGACACGGACGCTCTGACTCAAGCAGCTGCAGTGCTGTGTGCCGTGGAATTCGCCACGTCAGCGTTGCTCTAAGGACATGACGGTGTGCGCCCTGCAGATAAGCACCCTTTCAGTCACCACCCAGACCTTTGTGCTTTGTACCTTTACAGAGGGGAGCACAGAGGCAGACATTCCAGTATGTAAACAAACCGTGTTTTGGCACGGCCGTGAACATCTATGGAGGAGCCAAAAGTGCCCTGGATAGCTCTCTGAACCCCCTGAAGTGCGCAGGGGAAGGCGTCCGTTTTAATCGCAACCGTGCAGTCGTTTTAAGGTAACACTCCAAAAAAATGTAATAAACGGAAAAGGAAAAAAAGTCATTCGCTTTAAATCCCGCCAGGTTGCAACAAAGCAAAGAAACGGTTGACCCCCTCGTCCTCAAACAGGCACTAGTTAAGGAGGAGATTCTCCGAAAACCGTGATGGAATTATGAAGCGGTCTCGAGACGCACCTGTTGGTCACATGCTGGTCACCATGTGCGGGGAGGGGAGGTGTGTGAGAAGGGGGAGAAGGGGGCAGAAAGTGAGCGAGATGCCTGTGTTGTCTCAATCAGCTGTTTTGTCCGCCCGCTCGACGTCTATGAGTGTTTGGCTCTTCTACTGTTTGGGGCCAGCCGACAGAGAGGGGATGTGGGACGGGGCCATGGAGCCCCCCGTGGAGGAGGGCCGCACCTTCATGCAGGTGATCAGCGAAAAGTACAGCCCGGAGAACTTCCCCTACCGCCGAGGGCCCGGCATGGGGGTGGTCGTCGTGCCGTTCGGCCCGCAGGGGTCACCTATGAAAGGTGAGACCTGGCAGCACAGGCCGGCACGAGGCATTGGCTAACGACTTTGGCAATTCGAGCGGCGATTCTGGTACTGTCTTCAGCTTCAGGAGACTGGGATTCTCGCAGTTGCCTTTTCGTGTCCCTGGTTGAATAAGTAGCTTTAGTTTAGCTCTAGTTAAAACAACAACAACAGTAATAATATGCTCTATGTGTGTCTTTGTGGTTCTACAAAATTTTAATAATAAAAAAAATGTTTAGCAAAGATTCAGCTGCTCACAGAATATGTGACAGCGTGACATTGGCAGCATTGTAAATCCTCCCCAATAAGCAAATCATTCATGTAACGGTAGCAATAGAAAATATATGTTTTTGTGTATATATATGATGGCCAGTTATTCACGATATTCTGTCTTATTAGCTCTGCTGATGTCACTTTGAAAGCTGTGTTGGTGGAGGGCTCACGGGCAGTGTGGACGGGCGGGGTCTCTCTCTCTCTCCAGATCGACTGAACCTGCCCAGCATCTTGGTGCTGAACGGCTGCGGGATCAGCAGCGCGGGAGACCAGGGGGAGATCGCCGCCTTCTGCGCCCACGTGGTGGAGCTGGACCTGTCCCACAACAAGCTGCGGGACTGGAGGGAGGTGGGTACTGACTTGTGTGTTTGTAGATCTATTTACAAGCTGCATATGATACTGACCAAACCATTGATGGCATATAAATTTAGCTGTGATTGTCCTTCAAATAAAAATATCAAACACTTTGGAGTAAGTGTGTGTTAAGTTGATGAAATTTAGATAAATATCAGACGACACCAAAATCACAAAGCTTCTGAATTAAGCACGGACCTGTGGGGGCTAACCTGCCCAAATGGAAACCCGATTGGTTCCCGGCTGCAGCGGCCCAGAATAATTTGTAGCAGTGGCGGCTGGCGAGCTGGGAATAGAGGAGGCTGAAATGGAACCTTTAAATGGGCCATTGGCCTCAACCTGTTTTCATTCATTTTTCTTAATTTCTTAAATAGGCGACAGTGTTAGCATAACGGGTGGGGAGGGGACACTGCCGTTGTACCCTTGAGCAAGGTACTTAACCTGAATTGCTTCAGTAAAATATCCAGCTGTATAAATGGATTCTGTGTCAAGAAATGTAAACTGTGTAAGTCGCTCTGGATGAGAGCGTCTGCTAAATGCCTAAAAATGTCAATGTGAAAATGTTCATTAACAAGCATGCCGAACAATTGAATAATCCATTGGAGAGGAATCACAAAGTCTCCTGTTAATTGTGTCTCAGGTTGTAAAATCCATTCTAGACGTTTCTCGTTAGAAAAAGTGAATAACAATGAGAGGTTTAACTGAGTAAAAAGTCAACTGAATCATTATGGAGAATACGCCATACTTTTAACGTACAGTAAATGCCCCTGTTAGCCGTAAAGCACACTAGCTTTGAAAAACGTGCAACAAAGCCTAGCAAACAGACGTCGGTTCGGTGAAAACGTGCTTTTCCATGAGCATTAAATGACCTGATCGGATGAACGGATATTCACAAAAAGTCAATATTCCTCGAATTCGGGTTAAGGAGAACGAAGAGTGGGCTTCCTTTATCCACAAGTTCAGATCATCTGTATATATAAGCAAATGCTAAACAATTTAGTGACGTAAAGAAAAAATGGTATCACGACATAATATCGGAAAGCTACACCTATTCGTTTGAATGATTATTCAGCTAATTGATTGCCTGATTGATAAACAAACTGGAGACTATGTTGGAGGATCAAATGAGCACACAAACACAGAGTTATACACATACAGTACGTATCAGCTGGTGGTAACCCTTCTGTGGGACAGGTTTTTAGAGAAGGCTGTCAACAGGCAGGCAATCAAAACCTCTGTCCAGTCGATGGATCTAGTTACTTATTGAAGACCAGACAAAAGTTGAGGGGGAAAAAGTCAAATGAAAGTCCAGTTGACACAGCTTGAGTAGGGTCAACACAGTTGTCCAGAATAGCAGATTTCCATTCAATCTGGTGACTTTTTGGCACTCACTTTTGTTCTCTCTTCTCGTCTTCAGATCAGCAAGATTGTGACTAACATACCGAACCTGGACTTCCTGAACCTGAGCTCGAACCCGCTGAACGAGACCGTGCTGGAGCCCGGCTGTGCCGAGGCCTTCGTCAGGGTGCGCCGGCTGGTCCTCAACAACACCCGCGTGTCCTGGGACACCGTGAACACCCTCACGCGGGAGATCCCCGAGTAAGACATTTACATTTGAGGCATTTAGCAGACGCTCTTATCCAGAGCGACTTACACAGTTTACATTTCTCTTACAATCCATTTATACAGCTGGATATTTTACTGAAGCAATTCAGGTTAAGTACCTTGCTCAAGGGCCCCTCAGTGCCTACAACCTCTGAGTTAACAAGCCCAGCTCCCTAACCATTACACTACACTGCCAGCCTAAGACACCCCCTACTCTCCACGGGAACACCACTTCCCCACCAGGCAAATTCTGGAGCTCACCCTGGGGAACGGCTTTACCGCTGGGAAGAATCTACAGAATCTGTCTGCTGCTATAACTGCTGGGGGCGGGGAGGTGGGGGTGTCTTATATTCTCTACAGCAGAGGAGAATCAATCTGTCTGGAATGGGTGGGCTGGGCCTCTACATAAATGGGGTGTGCTGAGTGTGTGTTGCCAACCATACCTCGGGTTGTTTTGAGACATATTTTAATCTGACTGTAGAAATTCACAATGTGTGTGGCTGGCTGGTGGTGGGAAGGGGGTGGGGGAAGGGATTGTGTTGTAACTCTCCAAGGTGCAGCTGAAGTGATGCTTTATTGATGAAACAGTTCCACCAGGGAGGTATCTGATCAGCAGCAGTTGCTAAGCCAGTGTAGCGCTGCACTGGGTAGATCACAAGGGCTGGATCTCCGCATAGGCCGACAAGGCCCAAACATTACATGGGGCCCGCAGTTGTGTATTATTTTTTAATATTTGTATTTTTTATTTATTCATTTTTTTTTACATAATTCACATTACACTTACACGCCTAACACATATATGTTCATCACACCGGATCCTTATTATTATTAGTAGTAGTGGTCATGAAAAACAAATAACGCCAATTAAATCATATCTCCAATCTAACTTAAATCTAAGAACTCCATCTCCCAGAATGCCACGCCGGAGGGGGGTTGGGAGGCTGGGGGCCCCGAAACAGAGGCGGGGGCCTAGGGCCCATGAATGTCAAGATCCGGCCCTGTAGATCACACTAGGAGGCTGTGCCATTCCACTTTCAGCTGCAGGTGTCAAAGAGGGGGGAACGGAGTGTGACCTGTGTGCCCTGTGCCTTGTGGCAGGTTGGTGGAGCTTTTCCTGTGCCTTAACGAGTACGACAGCGTGACACCCTCCACCGTGCCCTGCCCCTCCCTCCGTCTGCTGCACATCACGGACAACAGCCTGCAGGACTGGGGCGACGTGCGCAACTTCGGCCCGATGTTCCCCGGCCTGGACACCCTGGTGATGGCCAACAACAACCTGGGCTCCATCCAGGACTCTGAGGACACGCTCTGCCGCCTCTTCCCCAACCTGCGCAGCGTGAACCTGCACAACTCAGGTACGCCCTCACTTCACCCACTTCACGCCCTCACTTCACCCACCTCACGCCCTCACTTCACCCACTTACGCCTCACTTCACCCACTTCACGCCTCACTTCACCCACCTCACGCCCTCACTTCACCCACCTCACGCCCTCACTTCACCCACCTCACGCCCTCACTTCACCCACTTCACCCAGGTACGCCCTCACTTCACCCACCTCACGCCCTCACTTCACCCAGGTACGCCCTCACCACCCACCTCACGCCCTTCACCCACCTCACGCCCTCACTTCACCCACCTCACGCCCTCACTTCACCCACCTCACGCCCTCACTTCACCCAGGTACGCCCTCACTTCACCCACCTCACGCCCTCACTTCACCCACTTCACGCCCTCACTTCACCCACCTCACGCCCTCACTTCACTCACTTCACGCCCTCACTTCACTCAGGTACGCCCTCACTTCACCCACCTCACGCCCTCACTTCACCCAGGTACGCCCTCACTTCACCCACCTCACGCCCTCACTTCACCCAGGTACGCCCTCACTTCACCCACCTCACGCCCTCACTTCACCCACCTCACGCCCTCACTTCACCCACCTCACGCCCTCACTTCACCCAGGTACGCCCTCACTTCACCCACCTCACGCCCTCACTTCACCCACTTCACGCCCTCACTTCACCCACTTCACGCCCTCACTTCACTCACTTCACGCCCTCACTTCACTCAGGTACGCCCTCACTTCACCCACTTCATGCCCTCACTTCACCCACCTCACGCCCTCACTTCACCCACCTCACGCCCTCACTTCACCCACCTCACGCCCTCACTTCACCCACTTCACGCCCTCACTTCACCCACTTCACGCCCTCACTTCACTCACTTCACGCCCTCACTTCACCCACCTCACGCCTCACTTCACCCACCTCACGCCCTCACTTCACCCACCTCACGCCCTCACTTCACCCACCTCACGCCCTCACTTCACCCACCTCACGCCCTCACTTCACCCACCTCACGCCTCACTTCACCCACCTCACGCCTCACCTCACCTCACGCCTCACTCACTTCACCACCCACCTCACCCTCACTTCACCCACCTCACGCCCTCACTTCACCCACCTCACGCCCTCACCTCACCCACCTCACCCACTTCACCCACCTCACGCCCTCACTTCACCCACCTCACGCCCACTTCACCCACCTCACGCCCTCACCCACCTCACGCCCTCACTTCACCCACCTCACGCCCTCACTTCACCCACCTCACGCCTCACTCACCCACCTCACGCCCTCACCCCCACCTCACGCCCACTTCACCCACCTCACGCCCTCACTTCACCCACCTCACGCCCTCACTTCACCCACCTCACGCCCTCACTTCACCCACCTCACGCCCTCACTTCACCCACCTCACGCCCTCACTTCACCCACCTCACGCCCTCACTTCACCCACCTCACGCCCTCACTTCACCCACCTCACGCCTCACTTCACCCACCTCACGCCCTCACTTCACCCGCCTCACGCCCTCACTTCACCCACTTCACGCCCTCACTTCACCCAGATACGCCCTCACTTCACCCACTTTCACCCACTTCACGCCCTCACTTCACTCAGATACGCCCTCACTTCACCCAGGTACGCCCTCACTTCACCCACTTCACGCCCTCACTTCACCCAGCTACGCCCTCACTTCACCCACTTCACGCCCTCACTTCACCCAGGTACGCCCTCACTTCACGCAGGTACGCCCTCACTTCACTCAGGTACGCCCTCAGTTCACCCAGGTATGCCCTAAGCCAGAGTTCACTCAGGTACACCTTCAGTCAGCTCTAACTGAACTAGGGAAAAAAGCATTTACGGTCGCTGCCCCCTCTGCTTGGAATGCCTTGCAAAAGGACTTCAAACTGAAGGACTTCATCAGTCTTTGTGAATTCAAAGAGATTGTCAAGTCTATGGAACATGAGTCAATTGGAACCTGTCAATGTTTTTAGTGTGATGCTTTCTTTGCTGTCACTCTTTTCTCTCTCTCGCCTCTATATTTTAGAACAAACTATGATTGTTCTTACTTTCACATCTTGTAGGTTGTACATCTTAAAATGTAAAATGCTGTCCTGCCTGCAACTCTGTCTCATGTCTGCTGCTGTTTTGATCAGGTCTCCCTTGCAAAAGAGATTCTGAATCTCAATGGAACTTTTACCTGGTTAAGTAAAGGTTTAAAAAAAAGTCACAGTTCACTCAGGTACCACCTTAAAGAAAGCTTCGTAGAGACGTTCCAGTTTGTTATTTGGACACCAAATTGTCCTTTCAGGTGACTCCCGAAGATAAATGATTTAGTGTTGTAATGTTTACGGTTTTAAAATGACATATTGCAAGTCATGAGGATTACACATTCCTTGAATTCCACCAATCTGGTATACACACAGCGGCCATTTTAATTTTCATCTGTGGAGAATGCCCCTCGTTTTTGGTTTTGTTCACTGAATGCGATTCTGTCTTGCGTGTGTGTGTGTGTGTGTGTGTGTGTGTGTGTGTGTGTGTGTGTGTGTGTGTGTGTGTGTGTGTGTGTGTGTGTGTGTGTGTGTGTGTGTGTGTGTGTGTGTGTGTGTGTGTGTGTGTGTGTGTGTGTGTGTGTGATAGGTCTGAACCAATGGGAGGACATAGAGAAGCTGAACTTCTTCCCCAAGCTGGAGGAGGTGAGGCTGTTGGGAATTCCTTTACTGCAGACCTACACCAACACAGAGCGGCGCAGCCTCATAGTTGCACAGTGAGTGTCCCCGCCGCACACTGAGACTCACTGAGCCACTCACACTGAGACTCACTGAGCCACTCACACTGACCGAATACACACTGAGACTCACTGAGCCACTGACCAAATACACACTCCACTGACACTGACTGAGCCACACACTGAGACTCACTGAGCCACTCACACTGACCAAATACACACTGAGACTCACTGAGCCACACACACTGAGACTCACTGAGCCACTCACACTGAGACTCACTGAGCCACTCACACTGAGACTCACTGAGCCACTCACACTGAGACTCACTGAGCCACTCACACTGAGACTCACTGAGCCACTCACACTGAGACTCACTGAGCCACTCACACTGACCAAATACACACACTGAGACTCACTGAGCCACTCACACTGAGACTCACTGAGCCACTCACACTGACCAAATACACACTGAGACTCACTGAGCCACTCACACTGAGACTCACTGAGCCACTCACACTGAGACTCACGGAGCCACTCACACTGAGACTCACTGAGCCACTCACACTGACGAGATACACACTGAGACTCACTGAGCCACTCACACTGACCCACCACACACTGAGACTCACTGAGCCACTCACACTGACCAAATACACACTGAGACTCACTGAGCCACACACACTGACCAAATACACACTGAGACTCACTGAGCCACTCACACTGAGACTCACTGAGCCACTCACACTGACCAGATACACACTGAGACTCATTGAGCCACTCACACTGACCCACCACACACTGAGACTCACTGAGCCACCACACACTGAGACTCACTGAGCCACACACACTGATACTCACTGAGCCACTCACACTGAGACTCACTGAGCCACTCACACTGAGACTCACTGAGCCACTCACACTGACCAAATACACACTGAGACTCACTGAGCCACCACACTGAGACTCGCTGAGCCACTCACACTGAGACTCACTGAGCCACTCACACTGAGACTCACTGAGCCACTAACACTGACCAAATACACACTGAGACTCACTGAGCCACTCACACTGACCCACCACACACTGAGACTCACTGAGCCACTCACACTGATCCACCACAAACTATTTCTCACCGAAGCACACCCACATGCGTACGTGTACACACACACACACTCACTGTAACATGTACACCAGCTCGGATTGACACGCATACCCTCGCACACTGACCCAGCGCTCCGCGATAAACCTGCGGACACAGACAGCACGCTCTCAGCGAGGCCTGCCTCGTCCGCTCTGCCTCCCGCAGGCTGCCCTCGGTGTCGGTGCTGAACGGGAGCGTGGTGACGGACGCCGAGAGAGAGGACGCTGAGAGGTTCTTCATCCGCTACCACCAGGGCTACTCCGAGGAAGAACTGCCTTACAGGTACTCACCCACAGTGCACCTCCCCTTTCCGACTCAACCACAATGCACCTCCGCTCTCCGACTCAACCACAATGCACCTCCGCTCTCCGACTCAACCACAATGCACCTCCCCTCTCTGACTCAACCACAATGCACCTCCCCTTTCCGACTCAACCACAATGCACCTCCGCTCTCCGACTCACCCACAATGCACCTCCCCTCTCCGACTCACCCACAATGCACCTCCCTCTCCGACTCAGCCACAATGACTCAGCCACAATGCACCTCCCTCTCCGACTCACCCACAATGCACCTCCTCTCCGACTCACCACAATGCACCTCCTCTCCGACTCACCCACAATGCACCTCCCTCTCCGACTCAACCCACAATGCACCTCCCTCTCCGACTCACCCACAATGCACCTCCCTCCGACTCCCACAATGCTCCTCCCACAATGCACCTCCCTCTCCGACTCACCCACAATGCACCTCCCTCCGACTCCCCACAATGCACCTCCCAATGACTCACCCACAATGCACCTCTCTCCGACTCACCCACAATGCACCTCCCCTCTCCGACTCACCCACAATGCACCTCCCCTCTCCGATTCACCCACAATGCACCTCCTCTCCGACTCACCCACAATGCACCTCCCCTCTCCCACTCACCCACAATGCACCTCCCTCTCCGACTCACCCACAATGCACCTCCCCTCTCCGACTCACCCACAATGCACCTCCCCTCTCCGACTCACCCACAATGCACCTCCCCCTCTCCGACTCACCCACAATGCACCTCCCCTCTCCGACTCACCCACAATGCACCTCCCCTCTCCGACTCACCCACAATGCACCTCCCCTCTCCGACTCACCCACAATGCACCTCCCCTCTCCGACTCACTCCGAACCCTGTGACGCGGTGCACCCCCGTCTCTGCTCTGCACTCTCCATTCGCCACAGTTTTATTTCTTTTATTTTAGCCTTTATTTTACCAGGAAGTCCCATTGAGATTCAAAATCTCTTTTCCAAGGGGGACCTGGCCAATAACGGCAGCAGAGGTTACACAGCAAACACGTCAAACATACAACAGTAGGAAAACAAAGTAATAAAAAATGTGCAATAAAAAGGTTCAAAGTCACAATCTAGATTAGAAACAGGAGCACACATCTTGCATAAGACTGTGAATATTTAGTTTGAACTGGCTTAGAGGAACAAAGTGGTCAAGCTGGAGCTTTGACTAGAGATTGTTCCAGGACCAGGGTTCAAAGTAATCAAGAGCCTTTTCACCAAAAACAGTTCTGATTCTGGGGACTGTGACCTTAAACTATAGGCATTGGTGGATATTTGGAGAATGGTGAAGTAAGAGGGCAGTTTACCAATAATGGCAGTGCCTAACGCACACATTGTGTCTCAACGCAATCCTTCGCACTGACCCCTCGGTGCTGAGCTGCAACTACGCGCAGCCCTACGCTGCACCTGAACGCCTGCACTGTGATTGGCCACCGCTCACGCTGCTCCTGAACGCCCGCACTGTGATTGGCCATCGCTCACGCTGCCCCTGAACGGCCGCACTGTGATTGGCCACTGCTCACGCTGCTCCTGAATGGCTGCACTGTGACTGGCCACCGCTCACACCGCACGCCCTCTGAGCCGTGGTACTGGCGTAGTTTAAGTCAACTCAACCCATTACAGGGCAAGGTAAACGCCAATAAATACAAAGCCATTCTGAGTGATCACCTTCATCCTATGGTGAATCATTTCTATACTGATGGAAGGGATGGGGTCTCTTCTAAGATGACAATTCCCCCATCCACAGGGTCCGAGTGGTCACTGAATGGTTTGTTGAGCATGAAGACGATGTAAACCATATGCCATGGCCATCTCAGTCACCAAATCTCAACCCAATTGAACACTTAGGAGAGTTTCTGGAGCAGCGCCTGAGACACCTTTTTCCACCACCATCAACAAAACACCAAATGATGGAATTTCTCGTGGAAGGATGGCGTTGCATCCCTCCAATAGAGTTCCAGACACTTGTAGAATCTATGCCAAGGCACAAGGTGTTTTGGTGGCTCGTGGTGGCCCAACTAATTAAGGCCCTGTTAAGACACTTTATGTTGGTGCTTCATTTATTTTGGCAGTTACCTATATATATATATATATATATATATTGTCTTTTATATATATATATATAAATGTTGCCTATTGTCACAGTTGGAGTTGTCCAGCAAGGGAGCAATGGAGCGTGGCTTCTTTCACGGTGGTCTCCACACCCGATCTGAGACGGCGAGTTTGCGGCGAGCCGATTGTCAACCGAAATTCGCCCGTGACACATGTATCCGCAGCTCCGCGTCCATATCCATATCATGTTTTTCAGACACAATAAGAAATCTGACTGCTCATGACACAACTGAAAATGATAAGGCCTGAGTGTTCCTCCCCCCCCCCCCCCTTTATCACCACAGCAGTGTCGTCCAGCCCCCCCCTCAATGGGAAATTTGGGTTTGGCCAGAGCTGGGAAATGGAGCGCTCATCTTGCCAGGCGCATTCCACTTAACCTCGGGAGAATGTGGAGAAGGGATTGGTGGCGAGACTAGGGAATCTAACCTTTAGGAGACAATGTGGCCAGTCTCTGCCCACTCAATGAGTCCTTTGTGAGCAATACGCCGATCAGAAAATGGATACACCAGGAGGCAGGCTCATTTTTGCCTCCCTCCCCTTCCCCCTCCCCTTTCAGTTTTTTGTTTTTTTATTATTCTTGAAGGGGATTGAGAACTTCATTCATTTCCATCTGCAACACGAGCCGATGTATCCATTCTGAAGGGGGAGGGGGGTGTATTTGCAGGAATTGTCTGACTAATTATGACATAGGCAGAGAGCCTTTTTGGACTGATCGAGAGGGAGGGATTGTGTGGGTGGTGGAACGGACGGGGCACCGAGTCTAAATGTATACGTGGCTGTAGCGTAGTGGAGGTGTTGCCTTTACGACTGTAACGCTCAAACGTTCCTGGATTGCTGGCGAGGTTTAGAGTCCCTCCTTCGGCGTTGCGTATCACGGCTCAGGCCTACGAAATGTCGTCCGGCACGCTCTGCGGGCCCTTGCGCTGCGAGCGAGGGATGTCGGTGGGTGTGACAGCGAATCGTCCTTAATGGGACAGGCGAGCACATTTCACTGTTCTCAAAGCCCACGTAGAAGAGAGAGGAGAGAGGAGAGAGGAGAGAGAGAGAGAGGAGAGAGAGAGAGAGAGAGAGAGAGAGAGAGAGAGAGAGAGAGAGAGAGAGAGAGAGAGAGAGAGAGAGAGAGAGAGAGAGAGAGAGAGAGAGAGAGAGAGAGAGACACGTGCAAAAAAAACCCGGTGAATCACACGGAGGCTGAGCACACGCACAGGCCCGAGTGTGTGTGATAAGCGTCCGTCGACAGACTGTGCACAGAGTGTCACGCCGCTCAGCGGCCGAGCAGCGCTGGGAAGCGTCTCGCTTGCAGACGAGGTTGAGGGTCACGCCCCGGATCGTCCGTATCAATTTTCGCGGGCAGTCGGCCAAACGATTCCTCAGGAGTAGGGACATCGCGTGACAGGATCAATTGGAATCTAATGTTGTTTGCCGTTTGAAAAGTAAATATTTGACTGTTCCACCCCACCCCCAATGTGCAGTTGCGTACATGATTCTTATCGCATGATTTTTATTGCTCTTTTTATTGCCTTCGCCGCCGACGACGTCGTCGTCTTTTCCCACCGACGATGTCCTGTGCCTCACTTCCCCAGAATGAAACGTGTTGGTTTTTGCACTATTTATGTTTCATGACACCGCTGCATGCCTTTTTTCATCGCCTCTGTTCCCCCTCTCCCACGCTACGGCCACTGTCACAGCTCTTTCTCTGGGCAGAGACGGATGGGGCAGTTTAAGGGGGGCAGTGCGCTCCTGCTTCATTGGCTCATCGTTTCCACGCCTTTCAAACGGAACACCTTTCTACGTCACAGTTTAAATAGAACGACGTGCAAGGACGCGAGGCATCCGCCTGTCTGTCAATAAGACGGCCTATGAAAGTGTTTCTGCACAAACTACAAGGTTATGTGGACAATATTGTTTGCACTGTAGAAATAAAATTGTAAAGATTACATTTTACACTAACATTTCAAGCATTTAGCAGACGCTCTTATCCAGAGCGACTTATAAGATGTGCATTAGTCCATGATATGATCAATCGTTGTTCGCGCAAGAGATCAGTGCAATAATACAGCGATAGACATCGTTGTTGGCAGCTGCGTACCATACAACCTGTAACACTGGGAAGGAAAAGGTTATTAAAAAAAAAAAAAAGATTCTAGAGGAAGATTTAAACAAGTATACATATACAAAAAGCAGTATTAAACATGTAGGGAGTGGTGATGACAATTGGCTAGATGTACAGAATTCAGTGGTAGTGGAGTCTGAAACGGTGGGTTTTTAGTCTCTTGCGGAAGATCGCAAAGATGGATAAGCAAAGGTAAAATAATTATAAAAACAATGTTTTTATGTTAATGTATGCATTTGTGGAACAGGAGTCCTTTGAAACAGAGGTTAAACCCCACCCCCCCCCAAAAAAATGTCAGTCATGTTTGTGTTCCCTTGGCGAATATTGCACATCCACGTAAATATATATAACAGCTAAGGTTCACACTGACAAAAAGTTTATTTGTTAAACATTTACGTTGCTGTAATAAAAATTGGGCCGTTTTATTCATGGTGCTATTTAAGTGGTAGGAGCTAGCTGGTTAGCCACTCGAATTATTCAGCACACAGAAGCATCAGTGTAGTGGTGCGAATCTATTTCATTCTTCTGCGTATTTCCTGGTATTGACTCGACCGACCAGTTCAGCGTTAGCCACGTCTAAAACGAATGGAACGTATCGGCCAAGGGGTCGTGGGCTGAGGGGCATCTACATTTCGCTGCTTAAAACGTTGACAGACGCACGCGCTCTGAACAACCACTCGTTTACGGCACAGGGGATTTCAATGTGTTTGTGATTCAGTCCAAAAGAGAATGCCGCTTGACGCCTTGGAAAGAGTATTAATCGAAACAAGAGCAGTTGGGAACCTAGCCGCCGGTGATGCTTGGCACCCTAATGCACCCTAACTGCTTTCACTAAGTATTTTTTACGCGTATACGCAGAATGTCTAGCCGTCACAGCCGGCAGTGTGGTATAATGGTTAGGGAACTGGGCTTGTAATGTTAAGGTTGCAGGTTCAATCCCCAGGTGGGACACTGCCGTTGTACCCTTGAGCAAGGTACTTCACCTGAATTGCTTCAGTAAATATCCAGCTGTATAAATGGATTGTATGTAAAGAAATGTAAACTGTAAGTCGCTCTGGATAAGAGCTTCTGCTAAATGCCTGTAATGTAATGTAATGTCTAGACGCACGTCCATTATGGCTTATGCGTGCGTGTTCCGGGACACGGCCTGGCTCTGCTAGGCTACGGGCGAGCCTGGCGAGGGAGCTGGCGCACAGCGAGCCCTTTGTGGACGGCAGCACTCTGGTGCCCGCGCTCCGTTCCCAGGAGGTGGCACACCCTCTCCCGTCCGGCGTGAGGGGACGGGGGGACTGGCATGACCCAACAATGGCCACCTTCTTTACGCTCCTACAGATCTGGTGGCAGCAATGGAACAGGTGCCATGCAGGCCTTTTTTCTCCACTCTCCCCCTCTCTCTCTCTCTCTCTCTCTCTCTCTCTCTCTCTCTCCCTCTCTCAGTCTCTCTCTCTCTCTCTCTCTCTCTCTCCCTCTCCCTCTTTCTTTCTCTCTCTCTCTCTCTCCCTCAGTCTTTCTCTCTCTTTCTCCCTCAGTCTTTCTCTCTCTCTCTCCCCTCTCCCTCAGTCTTTCTCTCTCTGTCTCTCTCTCTCTCTCAGTCTTTCTCTCTCTCTCTCTCTCTCTCCTCAGTCTTTCTCTCTCTCTGTCTTGGCTCCCTCGATCCAAACTGCATTTACTTGGTCTTGAGCTTGTGCCAGTTTCCCAGATGGAGAGTGGAGAGTGGAGAGATGGATTTTTTTGGGGGGGTGAGTGGACAGGAGATGGCTGTCCCCTTTCTGACCGGCCGTGCTTGCCCCCCCCTCGGAGATCAGAGTCCCACGAGCAGGTCGGAGACACGCACTCGGGCTCGACCGCATCTTGAAAGCGGAGACTGACAGAGCGGCGGCTTAGCGCTGAGCGGATCGAGAATCCCATCTGTCAGACTCCGGCCTGCGCCCTCGAGTAACCCTAGACCCGGCGAGGGCAGAGCCGTGGGCACCGTCGGACACAGGGGGACCTTTAAACGAAGGGACAGACAGACAGACAGACGAGGCGAGGAAAGGGGCTGATGAAAAAGGGCCAGAGTAACGCTGGTCACAGCGTGTCTTTCATAACGGGCCGCTTGAGCTGGAATGAAGGAGGGTGAGAAAAAAACAAGAGGGCCAAAAAAAAAACCACAAAAAAAAATGTTTTTCCAGGAAGACAGGAAAGTGTTGTTGAGAATGTTAAGGATGAATGGGTTACACTTAAAAGGCATCCCTGTTAACTCTCTTGGGGATGGATTACGCCTTCACGGTAATGACATATATATTTAACATTTGAACCTAGAAATTAAAAAGTGTTTTGTGAATTGTGAAAAATAGTACCCAAGAAGAATGGCACTTTGTACGAAGGGACTAAGAAGCGACATAAGACGAGAATTCCCATGGCAACGCCGGGACTTGAAGGGAACTTGGGCCATGAGCTTGCATTGTTGAGAGACTGTTTTTGTGAAGGCAGGGAAATTCCTTTGATTAGCCTAGCCGTTACAGTACCTTTCAAAGCAGAGCCTTTCTTGGAGATTTTATTTAATCGTTCCTGGCCTTATCTTTCCCAGCATCCCTTGGGGCAGAGTGCTTTCTCACGGCTGTGTGTTTGTGTGTGTGCGTGTGTGTGTGAGAGAGGGAGGGAGAGCCGTGCTCAAACACGCACGCACGCACACACACACCCACAGACAAGGAAGGAGTGGAGACACAGCAATGAAATCTGCAGAGGTTTCTGGCTTTACTGAGAAGGGCTGCAGTTTACACCTTGTCCTGATGTAAAACCTTTCATGGACTTTTTCTGAACATTAATTAAGAATGAAAAAAACTGGAATCTAATTTTAATTTCAGCCTGTAAGGCAAACACAAGGTGACACTTTTGAGATGGAGTGTAGACTTTAAACGGGAACTCTATGTGTGTGTGTGTGTGTGTGTGTGTGTGCGCGTGCGTGCTCCTTGTGGGTTTGATCTGTCCTGTGTGGTTTAGATATATCCTGTGTGGGTTAGATACAGGTGTTTCCACAATAAAGTGACATGACTGTGGCACCCTGCTCTGTAGAGTTCTCGACGGATTGTTCCTCACGCCCTCGATCGATATTCGCAGTCAGTGATTTCGATTTGCTCGCCTGTCCAGCCTCCCGCAGCTCTTACTTATGCCCGGACATCGTGATCCAGGGGCATGTGATTTGGACGACACAGTTGCCCTCTCTGTCTTTCCCTCAGAGTTCCATGCATGCGGACACCTTAGCCACTGTTCCTCGTGAAACATCAGAAAGCAGTCTTCATCACTGAAGCTCCTGCCAAACGTGCCCCAACAACAGTCACCCCTCTTTCAAAGTCACCGAGGTCTCATCTTCTAGCCACGCTAGCCATAATCATGGGCAACCAGGCCTGCCCGGCATTTCTGTACTCAACCCAGAACCTACTGGCATGCTAATTGCTTAATTAACTCAGGAACAACGGCAGTGTGGAAGCACCTGCTTTCAATATACCTTGTGGCCCTCATTTACCCCTTCCGCCTTTTTGGCCACTACCTGTATGTCCCTTGTGGGTCGGACGCTGGCAGTGTAGTATAATGGTCAGGGAACTGGGCTTGTAACTCAGACGTTGCAGGTTCAGTTCCCAGGTGGGAGCACTGCCGTTGTACTCTTGAGCAAGGTACTTAACCTGAATTGCTTCAGTAAAAATATCCAGCTGTATAAATGGATTGTATGTAAAGAAATGTAAACTGTGTAAGTCATTACATTACATTACATTACAGGCATTTGGCAGACACTCTTATCCAGAGCGACGTACAACAAAGTGTTAACCGTAGTCAAGAACAGTTTAGCTGAAAGCCACCCTAGCGGGAAGTACAGTTCCAGGTGCTAGGAGCAACCACATAGTTAAACTAGGACCCTGTAGGTAAATCTGTAGCCACAATTCAAAGGCAGCAATAAAACAAACAGAGCGGAAAATAGACAAAGTAATGCCTAAACCTAATCCAATACATAAACAAGTAGACAAGAGTGCAATACTAAACAGTCGCTCTGGATAAGAGCGTCTGCCAAATGCCTAAAATGTAAATGTAAAATGTGACGCGACCCGCGTGGGCCGGACGCTAACGATCCCCCTGTGGTTGGACTCCCCCGTCTCAGGTACCACATCCTGGTGACGAAGTACGGCAAGCTGGCGCCGCTGGCCGACATCGACCTGCGGCCCCGCTGCCACGCCAAGGTGGAGGTGCACTGCGAGGACCGGGTGCAGCTGGTGAGCATCCGGCTGGACCAGACGGTGGCCGAGCTCAAGAAGCAGCTGAGGACAGTGGTGCAGCTCTCCACCAGCAACATGCGCGTGTACTACATCGACAAGGACCTGGCCTGCATGCTGGGGCCCGAGGAGCTCAAGTACAGCACGCGCGCCCTGCACTCCTACAGCATCCGCGACGGGGACGAGATCCTGGTGGTGCCCAAGTCCAAATGACGGCCCGGGGGCCCTCCCTGAGAGGCTGTGGGTGGAAATATCCCTCTCCCCGCCCTCCCCGCCCTCCCCCCCCACACACAATCTCTCTTCCTCCTCCTTCGTCCTTTCTGGAACCCCGTCCTCCCTGCCCACCCCCCACCCCACCCTGCTTTCCATGCTCAGTGGGGAAAAACAGGCCATCCTCTGACTTGGCTTTGCTTCCGCAATTCTTTTTCGTGAAAGCGAACGCATCGCTCCAGGTCAGTGTAGTGCAGTGTAGTAGTTACACTGTGACACCCCCACCTGTCATCGGATCATCCCCACCACACATCGGATCACACACACACACATACACACACACACACACACACACACACACACACACACACACACACACACACACACACACCTCCACACACACACACACACAATAAATGTCTGTTTCCTATACACTGGCTCCCGTTGGCCTTGAATGTCTGTTTCCTATTTTACTGGCTCCCGTTTGTTTTTACTTTGTTTCTTGTGATTTACGAACTTGTCTTTAGAAAGTCGACCTTCCGAGGGAGCCCAGCATCTGCATCCCGGGGTGATTTTCAGATATGGGCCCAGAGCAGTGCTCGATGAGCCCCGAGACCAGGATGAGAGGGTTTGGAAAGTGTTCACTCACAAGGCCAGGGCATCGCATTCTATTTTATTGGCCAAGACCAGTGGTCGCCCAACCCTCTTGCACAGGCACAATCATCCTGACGCTCACAGATGCCTACGGGTCGCCTATTATCACACGAATATCGTCACATAACATTGAAGTGAAGTGCAGCGTTTGGCGTTTTAAAAAGCGTACAAAACAAAATCGATGACTTGCTTGTGCCCGCAATGATGCGTACGGTGCTCAAAAGACGATACTCAGATAACGTATACAAGCAAATAAGGGAATGCTGTCTCTTGCATCCGGTTTGGATATCGAAAACGACCGTGAGAGAAGGAAACCGTGCCGAGAGTCGCCAGGAGGCCCGAAACGCTTCGAGCGATCCCTAGTTCCACCGCGGGCTAGACGTCAGGATCGTCCCGCCGTGACCACTCAGGGCCGGCCGCTCGTACGCCGCTGTGCGTTGCCAGGCAGCAGCGCGACACGACAGAACTCCCCGGGTTTACGGGCCGCTGGCTGAACTCTAGGGAGCGGGTCAAAATTCACGGTCGAATGCAGAGCGTAGACGTCGCAGTCGATCACCACCGACGGGGCACACGGACAGTTCTTTTCGCATCGATCGTCCTTGCATGCAAAATGGGTTTGTGGATGCTTAGTGCTGCTGTTTTGTTAATGCGTGGGCCACAGGCTGGGAACCGTACACAAACCGATTAATGTACAAACTATATATATATACACATATATATATATATATATAAAAGATTATACATGTGTGCACACATATAAAATGCGTTTTAAATATGGTTTCTTTGTCTTTAAAAAACCCCAGAATATATGCATTATGTACCCGTTTGTAGTGTCCATTAAAGGCTTGATTGAGTTTTCCACTTCAGGCATCTTGACTACTGGCCACAGAACAACAAATGATTAGTCTTACAAGTATAAATCTCTGAGCATTAGAGTTGTATTCGACAGTATTCCGTTGGAGAGTTATCCTGCAATATTATTCATAGTTCTTACCGAAAGCTGAACTGAACACAATCAATCTTTATTTATTCTTTTTTTTTTTTTTGGATCACTGAAGCCTTGATTCTTCTTCGAAAGAGTACCCTGATAATTCCCCGTCAATGTCAGTCTTGCGAATGCCCGTGTTCGATCGAATGGCAGAGGTAAAGCTTTCAAGTGGAAAACACTACTTCCTCAGAGCCGAAAAGCTACAGACGTGGAAAGATGCTGTGTTTTTTAAACAGCGATAGGCATTCCCACATTTAAGGAACCCGGAGCAGTTGAGCACTGACCTGCTCCTTGGCGTGAGCCCCCCTTGGCCGTTTGAGTCTGCCCCCTCCCAGACTGGCTGGAGGGTGATGCCATTGAGACTGGTGCGATGGGATGTCAGGTTGCTCGGGGTCTTCCTGCAGTCCGTCTCTTCGTGAATGGAGCCTCTTCCCCCAGGGGAGGGAGGGAGGGATGCACGGAGGACAGTCAACCTTAACTGGCCGAAACCCACACCGGCTGCCGTGCCGTCGAAGAGACTTCCTTCTGTGCTCAGATTAAGAAACGGGTTCGCCCCAACAAACAGGCTGTGTCTTCGCCAGACTCGAAACCTCGAAACCTTGTACAAAAAAAAGAACTGACATTCAACACCTCGATGTCTGTCAGAATGGACCCGGTTTTCAACTTAATTTCAGCGAGAGAGAGAGAGAGAGAGAGAGAGAGAGACGGAGAGAGAAAGAGAAAGGGAGAGCCTTTCGCACCCATGGCCTTGGGTCCGTGACGGGCCCGAGGAACAGCTGTCGCCATGGCGTCTCCCTCTTTCAGCCAGCTCTGCTCATGGCGTTGGCTCGGCGCAGATTCTCAGTGATTGTGTCTTTCTTTCTCGGCCATATTGAACTGGCAACGACCTGATTACCGTGTCATTTTATGTTTCAGAGTTACATCCTTGTGTCGGTCCCTAGTAACTGACCGACTGGTTGATTTCATACTTTTTGGAGTGAAAGACCGTGGACCACATGTTTCATATCCTAAAGAGTCCTCCATTGAGTATGATATAATATATACATATATATTTATTGTGTAATTATGTTTTTATGGGTTTTATTGTGTAATTCTTTTCAAAGGGAGGTTATATTCCTGATGCCCCAGGGTAAAGGAACGTACAGAGCATAACTGCAGTACTTGAGAAAGTGACGACTCTTCCCGTACAAAGAACTCCTTTTGTCGACGACTTTATGACTTAAAAGGCACACGACTTGAAATAAACATGTTTAGACACGACGAGACAGCCATCCCTTAAATAAACGACCACCACGTGAAACATGAGGAGAACTGTAAAAGTGCTGTGAATTTCTTTCAAACTTTCAGAGCCGCTCACCTTTTCAGTTTCACGCCCCGGCCTTTGGGAGCGGTTGCGAGCTGTGTCCAGCGTGGGAATGCGTTCGTGGGGACAGCGCGTGTCCTTGGTGTCGCGGCTCGTAACGATGCCACACCGCTGCAGCGAACCCACTGTGAATACCGCTGTGAACGCTGTTGCTGTTTACTACTTACGGCCATTAGTAGACAGGATTAGTTTGACCAGGAATTAACCTTTTTTAAACAAAAAGGTTTACCCACTTCTTCAGCAGGCGGGTTTTTAAAATGTATTTATTTATTTATGTTTGTTCATTGTAGGCAGTTTGAGCTTTTAAAAAAAAAAAGTTTGAGATTTATTACTGAGCAGTGCCCAGGGAGGATTCAGTCCCTTTCTTGCGTTACGTGCCACACATTACACCCAAAGAGCTCCAAACGTTTAACTCTGGAACTCTTTTCAGTTGAAAACTGCAGTTTACACCCCCCCCCACCCCTCCACCATGAGCGGGTTTATTTGTATTTTTTTATTTTTTTACCCAGTGGACTCAGTTCCATACATTTCCAGGTGTCTGGTTGACTTGTGCATCCCCTTTGCTCCTTTCTCCTCAGTTCCCACAGAGTTATCGTAATCCTGAGCGGGATCTCTCCCCGTCTCCCGATGGCCCCCCCAGTATCGGGTGAGGCAACCCTACCCCGCTGTACAGTGTGAACAGCGAATACTGGTCAACACTAATGGACAAGATTATTTACATTACGCTCTCTTTCTCTCTCTCCCTCTCCCTCTCTCCCTCCTTCCATGGTGCCCTTCAGGAATGGTGTGATTGTTGTTACATGGAGGCGGGTGGGTGGGTGGTCGGGGGGAGGGGGGGGCGGGCGGTTGCGGCCTTGCTCCAACCGCTTCCTTTCACGGTAATGCATATACGTGTTGCATTGCATGGGTGGGGGGGGAACGACAAAAGGAGAGAAATAACTCTTTTTTTGTTTTTATATTTCATGTATTTATCGTAGTTGTGGTTATGACACATGACACATGTCATTTGGTAGTCTGAATTTTCGCGGGGGCAGCGGGTCCGTCTCCACGGCCTCCTGCGGCCCGTCCCCGCCCCGCGGTTGGCCGCGCGGCCCGCCCGATCGTCGCAACAAAGGGACGGCGTGCCCTTTTCCTTTTCTGTAAATACACTGGCTTTAATGTGTGTACGGAAATTCGGTTGTGATTTCCTTATCTCTGTCGGCCATTTTGAGCGGAGGAGCGCCCTCGAGGATAGAGCTGTGCTTTTAATTTCTCGGCCCTGGAGTAACGCTCCTGCCTTTTGGGCTTTCGTTCGTAGTGAAGCCACTCGCGATGGGTTGAAACGCACAGCTACGGAGGTGCAAAGCCGGAAGGCACTTCTCCTGCGCTTCTGCTGTGCGATAGCAAAATATGGAGAGAGCTAACATTTATCGGAAGGGACTAGGAGGGGGAAAAAAACGATAAAGGGGGTAAAATAATGTTGTGTAGTTGATCAAACTGAGGAAAAAGGACAGTCAAGGGACTCGTGCGTACCAGTTTATGAACTGGTGATATTGATTATTGGCAGAAGGACAATGGTAAGCAGTTCAGTCATTCTTTTGTTCTTTCGCTCATTAGTATTCACTCAAAGTAGCATGGAGCTGCCTATTAATATACGAGCCTGATCTCTTCAAGGGGGTGGGGGGAGAGTGTCGGTCCAAGTGGCAGCTCTGCATTATTGGAGCTGTCCAGGAGAAGTTGAAGGTGACAGTATTCCCCTCTTACACGTGTTCCACGGAGGGGGAAATCAGTTGTCTATGTCTGCTATCACTTTGAATGTGTTCTGCCTGGCTGTATCAGTGCTGATTTAAGTGTTCAAAATGTGTATGCTAGAACAGTACATAAAAAAATATGGTATTTACTGAATATGTACAAGGCAACTATAAAGTACGTGTGTGAAGTATGTTTCTAATGTCAGGTGCTCTGTTGCGTGGTCGCGTTGTGGCAAAGCGCGTCGAGAATGGCACGGGGTCTTGGTTCGGCTCAACGGTGTAGACGGATCTCTCAGAGGGAATGGGAGACCAGCCTTTCTCTCCCGTCGAACAGGACATGACACACGCCATTTAGCCGACGCTTTCATCCAAAGCGACTTACAGTAATGAATGCATACACTTTTCAGTATATGTGGCCCCGATGGGAATCAAACCCACAGCCTAAGTGTTGTCGACGCCATGCTCTACCCACTGAGTCACACAGAACCACGGATTTGCATCATTCACTCTAGAAAGGGAACGAAGGGAAGAAGAAGAACTAAAAAAACCCGGCTCACACTGCATATTGTCACGTCAACGAGAGCGCACGTGCTGATGTTTCTTAAGTCGATAGTGTTTAAAATCTGACCGCGTGGACCGTAAGGCAGCCACCGCCTCCCCGCGCACCTTGTTTGAACGAGCTGCATGCCATCCCTCCGCCGGCGTCGGCGTTGTGGTCGCTCTCTCTGGTTGTGAAGTTGAACAGAAACTTCCTCCGGAGACGGCAGGTTTCCACCGTGCGTCCCGTCTCGCGTGACATCGAGGCCGGCGCCTCAGAACCAAAGAACGAATTATCGTCAAACTTAAGAAAAGGAGCAGAGTGATCCTCCAGGCGCCCGCTGTCGCTTTCACGCAGATGTTTTGCTTGCTATGTAGAGCAGTTTACCACCAAGCCCGTCTTGGCATTTCGATAGCGTTGCATTGTCGTCTCTTTGCGCTCCTGCGAGAAAGGGGGGCGGGCGGAGGGAGGGGGGGGGGTCAACGCTGAGGTGAACGTTGACTATAACATGATTGTCTGAGCGAGGAAGTCTACCCTGAACCTCCTTAGTCTGAGAGTGTGGTTACGGGCATGTGTCTTTGTGTAGCGAACCTATTATGAACCTCTTTTGTCTGAGCGAGGAGGTCTACCGTGAGCCTCCTTAGTCCGAGAGCGTGGTTACAGGGCATGTGTCTTTGTGTAGCGAAGCCGGCGAAAGCTCAACTGCAGTTGGAAGACAATCGGAGGTTGTGGTTATCGGGAGGCTGACTGCCGCGGGACGACCCGTCCCTGACGCTGTAGCCGCAGCGAGGGGCCCAAGTGTTTGTAACCGGGAGAGAGCCACGCGCGCCACCCGCGTCTCTCCTGGAAACCCCTTACTGTGAAACGATGATTTGTTATTAAACCTTGAAGAGTTTCCTGATTTTAAACCTGATATTGTTTGTGTGTTCTTTATTTCACCAACCTCACAAAGTGTTAGTTTAAAAATAAAAAATAAAAAGAAGCAAAAATACACAAAGTTAGTTCAAAGTGACTTGGATTGAATCTAAAAATATATATTTTTCAGAATTATTCCGTTTCTAATAATGACGCTCTCACAAGTCATAGTGTTATTGTCATCAGCACTCATACATTCATTATCTATATTTTTACAGCAGGGGTGTCAGACTCCAGATTCCAACCTGGTTTTAGGTGCATTTCAGCACCGTTTAATTTAAGTTACTGATTGGCTTCAGAGTCCACACTTGTTTCCAAGCCCTAAATGTATACCTTTATTTCATTTATCCTTTATTTAACCAGGGCAGTCACGTTGAGATTGGAATCTCTTTTTCAAGTGAGCCCTGGCCAAGAAGGCAGCATACAAAACAACATAACACAGAAATTGTCATAAATAAAAGTAAGATTGCAAAAGCACAAAAGAATTAAAAAGAGGGAGACAGAATGCCCTATGAGCACTTCATGGTAAGTAATTGTCCAATTCCTTCTTTAAAATGACCAATTCCAACAAGAGAGTTCAGCTTTTCGCAATAGAGTCCAAGAGAATGGAGCAGCGCAGCTGAAAGCGTGCTTCCCAAACTCAGTTCTCATTTGGCAGAATTTGGCAGCTGATTGAAAACACCCGCAGACACCGTGACCCTGTGGCACTTGACCTCCCTGTTTTAGAGTCACTGTTAAAACATCAATGGCTAAAGAATAATCGAATGTAATTTGACTGTAGCCAAATACACCAGAGTGGCAGCAAGGCCTTAGCGGTCTTCCAACTGGACCTCATCCAGTCGGGAACTGTCGGATCACTACAACAACTTGGCTCAAAAATAATCAGCTTAATTGGCGACACTGAACCCAGGGGTGGTGAAAGGCTGCCAGTGGGAGTGAACAACAAAGTCAAATTGACCATCACCATTGGTTTTCCCTTGCGCTGGGCGTCCACTTGAGCTCTGCAATTCCGCAAACTTGAATGGCGCCCAGACAGCGGGTCAGAGTCCGCTTGGCCGAGGTGCCCACCGGCTACGTCGCCCGCCGTCGCCGACCGAAGAAGGCCGCTCGTAAAGAGGCGCGTGGAGGGCGAACGGACGAGGAAAGGCGCGGGGCTGTAGGCCTGGGCGAGGGATCGACCGCACACAGCACACGGGGTGAAGGTTAAAGTCGCTCTTTACTCCTTGTGCCATACCCAAGACCTTGCTGGAAGGCGAAGCTGGCCAGCTGGTATCCCGATACGCCCTGGCATTATGGAGCCGGGGCAAGGGCACAAGAGTGCTGAACAGAGCCCATTGTACACGGGAGAGAAGGAGTCGCCTGGACGAAGGCTCAGGTTACCTGGAGGGGATCTGTGTTGTGGAGAAGCAGAGAGGAGTGCGGGGCAAGGCCAACTGTTGGGCTGGGGGAGGTTAGAGGCTGGAAATGGAGGGTTACAAATTGGGGATTGGATGGCTGCCAGTCTGGATCTACCTGAATTGCAGGTCAGAACCTCCCTTTGGAAGGTCAAGCCTGATTGGTTCCACAGCATGGAGAAAGCCAACCCGCTAAATGATGGCTATATTTGACCTTAACGCCATTGGCCGTTAAAACAGGCCGCTGAAACTGGTGCCTGGGCTATAAAGATTTAGGCCTTCCAAAAGCTTCTAAGTGCTTGTCAATTCCATCTATACATAAAAAAATATATTTAAAAAAATAGCCCAGCTCATACAAATATTAAATTATTAAAAACAGTCACAATTGTCGTGTGAGGGTGTAGTCTTTAAAAAAATCGTATTCAAATTCGAGACAGCGGTGCTTATCGCTAGGAGATGCAATTACAGCTCGGTGGGTGTGTGTGTGTGTGTGTGTGTGTGTGTGTGTGTGTGTGTGTTTGTTGACCGATTGCACAATGCTGTCCTCTCACTCGGCCATTCGAGTGGAATGAGTCACTGGAGTCCCTTATCCCCCTCGCCGTTGTGTCCTCCCTGTGAAACGAACAGCCTGTGTGGGTGACCAGTGTGAGAAAGACGATGCCTACCAGTCTATCGTTCCCCCAGATCTGCCACATCTTCCCCCTGTCATTAGCGGTCGTTGACACCTGACCAACATATGATGAGCTGGCCCAGAACAGAGAGTCTACTGGGACCTTCTTCTTCTTCTTCTCTTCTTCCCCCTTCTTGGTATTTGTGAATTTGCAAAACAAGGAGATGCAGGTGTAAAAGAATCCTCCATTAAAAGGGCCCTTGGTCAAAAGGAGCCCGGGGCCGATCCTCAGTGCTGCTGCCTTTCACACATACTGCTATCCGGGGCTCCTGTTACCGCCACTGTCCCCCCCAACAAAGGCCTGTCTGGACTCCCATCTCTTCCCAGCATTTATCGGCACGGATTCACCTGCGATTTCCCTCGGAAAATCGATGCAATCTTGTCAGGATCTATGGTAATGAGCGACCCTTCCCTTTTTTTTTGTGTGCGTATTGCAAATGAGACGATCTTAATTAGAGGGGGAAAGGACACGCAGTGTGTTCCAGGTGACTCATGTTAATTCTGTAACTCTATCTTTCCTTTTTAAAGAAAAAGAAGAAGGGGGAAAAGAAAAGCAGATTTTACTTTTTTTATAGGGCTGGAGTGAGTGTTGCTCTGTGCTTCTTTCGCTCATAAGGCAAGCTTTTGCAATAAAGAGCGTGCCCTACTGGGAGTGCAGTTGGGGAATTAGGTTTAAATCCAAACGGGCTGACATTTCTTTCAGAAATCCTCTTTGTTCAAACTGTTTTACTTTCTATGCTTGGAAGAAAATAAGGTCTGGTTTCAACGTTCCGCAATGTCCCACCCACCCTCCTCTCTCTCTCTCTCTCTCTCTCTCTCTCAATCAATCTACCCCACTCACCCGCCCCCCCCTGTCCACCCCTTCCCCAAAAAGCTGATCTCAGATTAAGTTAAACACTATCCCCATGAAAAAAGGCAGCACGCCACTCCAGAGGAACACATCCACTACCAACACTGCACTAGGGTTTAGACTTTCCCCCTCCGTCTCTACCCCCGATTCTGGGATTTCTTTTCTTCTCCTTTTTTCGAAATCCATCAGAGGCAGCCTCGGGGCAGGGATTCGTTCATTTTGGCTCCTGCAGTTGCCTGCGATCCAAGGGAGGTGGACGGAAACTGCCTCCGCGCCTGGGCTTTGCCCTCTCTCCCCACCCCTCTCCATCCTCCCCCCCAAGTCCACCTCTGGTCTTTTAAGCCCTGTGGATGTTACCCAGTTTAATGGGAGCGGAAACCTGGTGACAGGAGCGGTGCGCGCATTCGTCCTCAGAAGCAGGTAAGTGAAGCCGCTCGCGCTCTCCTCCTCGCGCTCTCCGGAGTTCACCTCGACACTCCAGCGGTCGCATTAACCTGCTAGGTGTTGTCATGTCATTTGCATTTTGTACATAAGACTGGCTGCGTCATTATTCACCAGCCACACTAATGCGTGTAGTGTAGCAGTGGTGTAATGTTCAGTATATATATATATAATATATATATGTTTTGTACATTGTACTTACTGACATAATTCTATTAATAATATCTTCCTTTTAGAAGTATGCTTGGTGTGAAGGTTTTTCTGACAAAGGCAGGGTAGGGGTTAGGCCACGAGAGTTTCCTTAAAACTGGCATATTCCAGAACTTTAGTGGTCATTTTAAATCCTCAGGTAAAACAAAATACTATTGTAACCTTTATTCTGATGTGGAATAATAGCATTTTAAGATATAAATTAAAGCAGTGCTACCACACAAAATGCAATCATGCATACTTATTTTTTTAATTGCATCTATTAAAGTATCTATCTATGTATTGTATCTATTAAAGTATTCATATATTTTTGGTCACAAGAAATACAAGATTGTGTCATTTTTCAATGTTATTTTTAACAGTTGATCAGGAAAAACATATATAAAAACATATATATATGTGACAAATATCTCATGGCACATACAAGGTAAATAACAACTGAATGACAGATATATAAAATATAGGTTATAAACTTAGCTAACTATTGATAGAAATTCTCATTCATCATCAACATGTCAACCCCAAATATAACTTATGGAATAATATCTTATATTATGCATGTGTGTCTGTGTGTATGAAAAAACAATGGGAACTAAGCAATGATTGTTTCTCATTGTTTTATATGGGCATTTTCAATTTAGATTATTTACATTCTTTGGACTTTGTTTGAGGTGATTTTAAGTGTCAAACACAAAGAGAGACAACCGTTTTATTAACTTAATGAAACCTCAGTTTAGACCACACCATCGATGGAAATGGTTTACTGCCATATGGCAGTAGAAAATGACCCCTTCTGAACACTGTGCTTGACCATTATATAGGGTGAGGTAAACGTTTTAATCTATTTGCAAATACAAAAAAATTAATGCTGAGTTGCTATCAACAATAGGCAGACATAAATATTATGTTTCTGATCAAAGAACAAAAATCTGTATATTTCAATAATCTCAGCCATGCACAATTCACTTTTGCGGGCAAGAGGCTGTTTATGAGTGATTTGACTTCTAATCTATTCTCCCAATGTATACTGTTTACTACACTGACTATATCTTTTCAGTGCTTTAACCAATAAGATATGGGAAAATATTGGAAAATACATACAGTGTGCATTGTGGTGTCAGGTTACAGTTTTGAATAATCATACATAAATATATATATATATATGCTACTAAACTGATATGTAAAAGAGGACGATAGATCTCCACTGATCAATTGTCAAACCGTTTAAATTCCCAGAGTTTAGATAGACAGGCGTCATAGTCACGGTTAAGACCTGAAATTAGGGAGGAGTGTAAGGTATCAGCAGGCTATACAAAAGATGTGTAGAGCCTGCACGTGTTTATTACTTCCATAAACATTAGGTTCAAACAGTTTCAAACTTTCTGAGCTACATTTCTCCAATCATATCAATACACTGTGCAGCGCCTGCTCATCTAACAAGCATTTTATACACTGATCAAAATGAAAGATTGCATGAACTAAACTCTACAGCATCTTTGGAGGTATTACGATCAGTGTTGTCACAAACAAAAAAAAAAATTAATAAAGTCATATGCCCCAAAAAAAAAAAAAAAAAAAAAAAAATAAAAAAAAAAATTGGCAGAGAAAATTATATTGAGACATTAAAAACTGAACGGGGAGAATCCAAATCTTCAAGTCCTGGATGCGCGCGACGAAGAGCGGCACCTGGACGAGGCGTCCGTGCCAGAAGACCTCGGCGATCTAAGACCGCTTCATTAAAGCCATTAGCGTCCACTGTTTATGTAGCCCTCTGTAGCCAACAAGGCATGGCACACAAACAAACGGGGGGTAACGGAGTCTCTGTCTGCCCTCCGAAGCCTCTCTCGGCAGACACGGAGACGCGGGGCGAGCCCGCGGGTTCGCTGGCACCGCGTGGGCCACAGCGCGACCCGCTCACACAGAACCTCTGTAGAAAGTGATCCCGCCGCATTGTTCCTGCCGGGATAATGGGCCCTTTTCAAGCATCGGCTAACGGCCACTGCGACAAGAAAGGGAAGGCCCCAGGGAGCCTTGGGAAGACTGGTCTTTAAGGAGGGAAGTTAAAATATCATCAGCCCGCTCTCCACTTTCTCCCACTTCTTTGTTCCGTGACGTTGTCTGAGCACGCTCGCGCCACTTTTGCACTTTGTTCGCAATGGCCGTCAGGAGGACTCCGTGAACTAATTGTAGCGTCAGTGTAACCAGACGTCGCTGGCAATCCGTACACTTCGATGTAGCGCCGTACCTCTAGCTCTGGGAAAATGTACTTAGTTTACATTAAAGATGCCAAGATAAGTAGTAAGAAATTGCTTTTGTTAGAAATATATCAGGAAATGATAAACAGTCTTCTAAACTTGGGAATCAACTGAACTCTGAACTGTGAAAATATCATTGGAAAAACAGGAATCCAAATAGGAATCCGCGAACTACGATTGTTCTTACCATGTATTAATGCACATCTTGTAAGTCGCTCTGGATAAGAGCGTCTGCTAAATGCTTAAAATGTAAATGTAAATGTAACTAACTGGGGCAATGAGAATGTAGGTCAGCTTTAAAAGTGTGGGACGGTCTCAAGGTTTGAGAGGCATGGGCCACGGAGGCCAAGATTAAAAAAAACATGGAATCCCATTCAGAAGAGGAGCAAACAACACAGAGAACAGTGAAGGTTGTATCCTTAGGAGCAATCTCTGTTACTGGCAGACACTGCCAGTTGCCATTTAATATGACCAACTGGTGTGTTATAGATGTGATATAAATTATGAATAACCTCATTATACGTGCTTGCACGTACATTGTTGCTGGTTAGTTGACATTAATAAATGTTAGTAAATATGTTATTCACTGTGTATCCTTATGAACAATCTCTGTTACTGGCAGACACTGCCAGTTGTCAGTTAATATGACCAACTAACATGTTATAAATGTGTTATAAATTACGAATAACCTCGTTATACGTGCTTCTATGTATTGTTACTGTTTAGTTGACATAAATAAATATTATAAAAGGTGTTATTCACAGGGACACAGGGTGGCCAGGTTGAGAGAACTCTACAAGCAGTTACAATATGCACCTTTGATGTGGGAGTATATTTAACATAGCGACATTGACTTGCATGTGTACAATCTGGAAACTACTAGGTACTTCTGTATATCAAATTTATTCATATTTATTCATTTTCTACTAAAAATACACAAAAAAAGTTATTTTTAAGGAAATAGGATTAAATCACTGATGCTTTGTGAGCCATGAATAATGTGCAAAAAAAATCTTATCGATTGTTGCCCATAAGTCTTCTACGTGTAAATTTTTCCTATTTCTCTGGATCATCAGGATGGTCAAACCAAGCACTCTACTTGTTCTCATCCACTTTGGCTGCATCCTGGCATCCAGGAGAGGTGAGCTAACTTATCCGGTGTGCGACAGCATGCTCCCTGTCTGTCCCGTTCGGTTCACAGTAGGCCACAGAAGGGGCGGATAGCCATTGCGCCTGTCTGTCCTTAATGGTCTCTGTGAAATCCAAGTCAAAAGTGCTACATTCGAATTGAATTAGAAACTACTTTAAACATAACTGAAAAAGACAATACCACGGGCATGAGAAAACTCACCTTGCTTGTAATCGACAAAAACATCCCTCTTCCTTAAACCGTGTTCAACTGAAACACCGTTCATTTAATGACCTGGTGAACTGTTGCTAGCCAAAATGTATCAGATAGCTCATCAATGTGACCTATGAAGTTCATCTGTGCAATCGTGATTAACATCTGCCCGGTAACAACGAGCCTCTATCTGTTTCCTCTCCTTGTAGCCCTTTCTCAGGATATCCTGTACCCATTTGGGCAGGCCTATAGGGATTCAGAGACCCCCAAAATGGATGACGGGAGTTCTCCAGAGATCTTCCTACTCATTCCCTTCATCTTCTTTAATGTCCCCTATCGCTCCATCTATGTAAGTCCCAACATGCCCTCGGGGGAGCTTAACCCACTCACAAGACCGTTTAGTGAGACTACTATACAATAGTGGATGTCTACTTGTGTAATTTCATTTGTAATGAATGCAGAAATGTTTTCTATAGGATCTAAGGACACGTTACTATGCAGTACTTGATGTACGGAAAACCAACCTGCTATTTATAATTATATATGTATGATATATACAAGCAGTTAGCTGAATTGTTGTCGATTCTACATCTGTTGATAGTTTTTCCATACAGTAAGCACTTTATGTAAGGTATACTTGCAGCACATATTGCTCGCACAGTGCTACGAATGTGCATGGCAAATCTAATGTGAACGGTGAATGACCAATTTGTTTGGCTCTACTTCTCCATAACTGACCAAAAAACTTTGATGGGCAACATAAAGAGAACGAATGTCACAGTCCGTGAAGCAATTTGTGAAGAGACACCATTATGGACCGCCTAACATAGCTGTTTCTTTATGTCGCCCCGCCAGGTCAACAACAATGGCGTGATCTCCTTCAATGTTCAGGTCAGTCAGTTCACGCCCGAAGCCTTTCCCCTCACCGACAGCCGCTCCTTCATCGCGCCTTTCTGGGCCGACGTGCACAACGGCATCCGGGGAGACGTGTATTACCGCGAGAGCACCGAGCCCGACATCCTGGAGAGGGCCACCCAGGACGTCCGCAAGCACTTCAAGAACATGCCCACCTTCAGCGCCACCTGGGTCTTCATCGCCACCTGGCACCAAGTCACCTTTTACGGAGGGAGCCAGACCACTCCGGTAAAAACAACAAAAAACTACATATATATATATATATAGGTTTTTTTTCTCTTGAGAAAAGTACTCAACTGAAAAAATCCCTACTTAATATAAACATAAACATTGTATGTGGGCATGTGATCCACCTGACCAATGTCTAATTTGTAAAAAAAAAAATGTTAAAAAAGATTATGAGTAAACATATGTTAGAGGAATCACTTCAATGACTTGACGTGGTTCTGTGTGGCTCAGTAGGTTGAGCGTGGCGCAAGACAATGGTTAGGTTGTGGGTTCGATTCCCATCGGGACCACATACTGAAAAATGTATGCCTTCACTACTGTAAGACGCTTTGGATAAAAGCGTCTGCTAAATGGCTTATTGTTTATTATGTTTAACAAATTTTTGATGTGGACTATATATGCTACCATGCTTCGAATGCGAGGTGAAACTAAAGGCATGCGCTGCTCTTCTCTGTGCAGGTGAACACCTTCCAGTGCGTGCTCATTTCTGGCGGCGGATTATACTTTTCCATGTTTAACTACGGGGAAATAGCATGGAGCACCGGGACTGCCAGTGGGGGTGACCCGCTGACTGGTCTGGGGGGCACCACAGCACAGGTAACAGGGAACAGACTGTTCCAGACGCAAGGCTAACAGTTTTGTGTTGCAGATAAAGCTATGTGTTAGGGGGCGGTGGATATCGTAGCGGTCTAACACACCATATTTTGGCTGGTCCGATATGGTGTGCACTGCCTGTCAGCAGGGTTCCAAACCCGTGTCTCTACCAGACCGGCCCTGGTCGTCAGTCCCAATCGGGGGCGCCATTTGGCTGTCTGTCCCAGGGGGAGGGGGAAGGGTGGAGGGTGAGCCGGCTCGGGTCCACCGTGAAGCACGTAAGGGAGTCTGTAGAACGTGGTTGGGCGAATTCCGTCTGAAAGGAAGCGGAGTTCACTGTCCTCTGCGAATTAGCTTGCGTCGTAGAAACGAGCGGCAGACTCGTGTAGGGAGGGTAAATCGAAATAAATAGAAGGTGTAACTGGCTACCAAATTGGGAGAAAAATGGGGAAAAATCTGAAACAAACATTAAAAATAAAAAAAAATAAAAAAGAAGCTAAAGCTATGTGTGTATGGGTCAGTGTTATGCAGGTAGTTACGTTTCCCGTTGGTCAGTATCCGTTCTGTTGATTTTAATGTCAGTTTGTCTTTTTTTTTAATCTAACGATCAATGACAATCGATTAACTTAACTTTTTGTTGTTTGGTCCGTCCGTACAAGTATCTGAAAATCTGAAATTCAGTTTTTTTCACCTCCACTTCCCTTCTCTCCTTCTCTCCCCTCTCCTCTCCAGTCAGGCTTCAACGGTGGCGACATCAGTCACTTCTTCAATCTGCCGGGATCACGCTCCAACGACGTTGTCAACATCGAGCAGACCACCAACGTCAACCTGCCTGGGCGTTGGCTCTTTCACATCGATGCTGATCAGATAGACCCGGCTAATGGGTGTAGTCTCAACGGTAAAAAAAAATCTTAATAAGCATTTAATAACCCTCTTATTATACCGTTAATAACCATTTAATAACCATCTTATTAAACCATTAATAACCATTTAATAACTATATTATTAAACATTTAATTGTATTTATTTATTTTTCCAATCTTTAACCAGGCGAGTTCATTGAGAACAAATTCTCATTTACAACGACGGCCTGGCCGAGAGGCCAAACACAGCAAAACATAATAAAATTGGACAAACAGGAATTTATAAACAATTGATCAAGTTAATAACCATTTAATAACCATCTTATTTAACATTTACTGTGGATCAATCTTCTCTCTCTCTCACTCTTATCCAGCTAGAGAAATTACAGCATTACAGAAGCCTGTTCCTTTATATGGCAGAAGCTTGTTCTGCTTTGACTCTTGTGCGTGAGTCCATTCTGTCCATCTGACCGTCCGCTCTTCCTTCCCAGGGCGGTTTTATAGGCGCGGGGAGGTGTTCTGGCTGTCCGATCAGTGTTCGCAGAGGTGCCGCTGCCTGGACCTGCGCAACGAGGTGGTCTGCCAGGAGGCGCCGTGCGGGCAGCTGGAGACCTGTGAGATGCTGGAGGGGGCGTACCACTGCCAGCCCACCAGGACCAGCACCTGTGTGGTGTTTGGTGACCCGCACTACCACACGTTCGACGGGTTCCTGTACCACTTCCAGGGCACCTGCTCCTATCTGCTGGCGCGCCCCTGCTGGGAGGTGACGGGCCTGCCGCACTTCAGCGTGGAGGCCAAGAACGAGAACCGCGGCGTCCCCTCCGTCTCCTGGCTGCGCGACATCACCGTCGAGATGTACGGCCACCGTGTCACTCTGCCCAAGGGCAGCCTGGGCACCGTGCAGGTGAGGCACCGCGTACGGCACACCCTTTCGCCCAGGTCCCGAGTGTGGTGGCAGTGTAGCGTAATGGTTAGGTTACTGGGCTTGTGTTGCTAAGGTTCCAGGTTCGATTCCCAGGTGAGGCACTGCCATTGTACCCTTGAGCAAGGTACTTAACCTGAATTGCTTCAGTAAAATATCCAGCTGTATAAATGGATTCTGTGTACGGAAATTCAAACTGTGTTAGTCGCTCTGGATAAGAGTGTCTGCTAAATACCTGATGATGTGATGATGGTTAGTGTACCTAACCCTCGGTTGACTTCCCGAATATGCACGGATGTATGGCGCAGCACATAAAGTAAAAAATCAGAGGCCCCAAAAAAACCGGAACACATCCTACGATAACGCATGCAACAATGTAGCGCGGCCCCCCCCAGTGATGTAGGCGGTGCGTGGTGCTCTGTGAAGTGGAAACGATGGTGCTGATCTCCTGCTCCCCCAGGTGGATGGTTTGATGAAGACCCTGCCTGTGCAGCTGCAGCTGGGAGCCGTGCGCGTGTACCAGTCAGGGGTAGCGGTAGCGTTGGAGACAGACTTTGGGCTGCTGGTGACGTATGACGGGCAGCACTATGCCTCCATCTCTCTGCCCAGCTCGTACTTCAACAACACCTGCGGCCTGTGCGGCAACTACAACGACGACCCCGCCGACGACCCCGTGCTGCCCGACGGCTCGCTGGCCGAGAGCGTGGCGGAGCTGGGTGGCAGCTGGCACGTGGAGGACCCCGACTGGCGCTGCACGGACGGCTGCGAGCAGAACTGCAGCCTGTGCGACGCCGCCACCGAGTCCTTCTACTTCCGGCCCGACTACTGCGGCCTCATCAACAAGACCGACGGGCCGTTCCGCGACTGCCGCAACGTGGTCGACCCCACCGCCTTCGTGCACAGCTGCGTCTACGACATGTGCGCCAACCGCGACAACATCACCACCCTGTGCCAGGCCGTGCAGGCCTACGCCCTGGCCTGCCAGGCCCTGGGGGTCACCATCCGCTCCTGGAGGTCGCGCTCCTTCTGCAGTGAGTCCTCGCCCTCTCACCCCGGCTTGCATTTGTGCACCGCTTGTTAGGAAATCTATAAATCAAATCAAATCAAATCAAGTTTATTTGTATAGCGCTTTTCACAATAGAATTGTCACAAAACGCTTAACTATAGGCTGGGGCCCTCGGGTGGTGTAACGGGAAAGGCATTGGCCCGGAATGCAGGTTGCCCACTGCGGCCGGGGTTCGATCCCCGGCTGTGCCAGTCTCGGCTCTGGCTGGGAGCCCTGTTTCCGGGGGTGGCGATTGGCTGTCTGCCCCAGGGGGAGGGAGGGCCAGCACGAGCTCGCCGAGAAGCGCGGAGGGCTTCCCTGTGGGCAAAACAAATAGGCGAGTTCCATCTCGCAGGAAGCAGTTCATTGCCGGCCATGGGGTAGAGGCTTGTCCCGTAGATACAGGCGGCAGGCTCGTGGGGAAGGGTATAGAAGAAATAGAGGGTAACAGAAAAACTGAGAAAAAATCTGAAATAAATGTAAAAGAAAAAAAATTCTATAGGCTGCTGTAAGTATGATTTACAATTGTTCTAGTTAATTCAAAAGAACTGCTTTACGTTGACACCGATAGCCTCTTTTGAATGCCGTACTTTAGCAAGCAGCTAAAGCTAAAGCAGCTTATTTGCGAGTAAAATGGTTGCAAACAATGTTACTTAAATTAAAAGACTTATGTCACACCAGTCAAAGAAAAAAAGATTTTTTGGACACATTCTAGACCAGTGCTGTCTGCTTGTCCTCTTGTCAGTCTTCCTTGATGATGTCTTTCCCGATGATATCTAGCTATGATATCAGCTATAATGACCGCCAGGCTGCACGTACTTTGCCATCAACATTTTAACTCATTACTCTAAAACAGCCAGGTCTTTTGGATGCGAAATGCACACTTTTCTCTCGAACAACTATCAGATGCATAACGTCTGATATCTCCTGTGTTCCTCCCCTCCCCCCCAAGCCCTGACATGCCCAGAGTTCAGCGTCTACCAGGTGTGCACCAGCAGCTGCCCCGCCTCCTGCTCCGACCTCACCTCCCACCTGCACTGCGCCCACCCCTGCACCGAGGGCTGCCAGTGCCGCGACGGCTACGTGCTGAGCGGCAGCCGCTGCGTGCGCCGCGACGACTGCGGCTGCGAGCGCGACGGCCTCTACTACCCGCGCAACGAGTCGTTCTGGGCGGGGCCGGCGGGCGAGTGCTCGCGGCGCTGCGTGTGCGGCGCGCGGGCGAGATCTCCTGCTTCGAGGACGCGTGCGGCGAGGGTGAGGTGTGCGCCGCCGAGCTGGGCTGGCTGGGCTGCTACCCGCGGCGCGAGGGCACCTGCTCCCTGTCCCAGGCGCGGCTGCTGTCCTCGTTCGACGGGGCCGCCGCGCTGCCCTTCCCCGCCGAGAGCTCCTACTACCTGCTGAAGACGTGCGGCGGAGCGGCGGCGGCACGCAACCTCTCCGCCGTGGAGGTGAAGATCGGCCGCCGGCTGCCCAACAAGGGCCCCGGCTGGGTGCGGCCCGTGGTGGCCCGCGTGGGGCACCTCGAGGTGCAGCTGGGGGGCTCCGATTTCGACGTGGTCAGGTACTGGGGATGAACTCCGATTTCGACGTGGTCAAGGTACAGTGCTGTGGATACGTGATGAACCTTTAGCACTAGTCCTTAAGACAGTTTTTTTTCTTCTATTTTCTCTTTCTGCAGATTTTTTTCCCATTTTCTCCCAATTTTAGTAGTCAATTATACCCTCTTTTTCATGTCAGTTATCCCCTCCGTCATATTGAGAGCTCGCTGCCATAGTCCTGAAACCGGACGTGACATGTGCGGTGCCTCTGCCAAGCGTGACTCGTTGCAGGGCCTCTCCTAACGCAGAGCTGTGGACCCTGGGGCGGACAGGCAACTGCCGCCCCCTAGGCCTCCCGGAGCCGTGGCACCTGGTGGAATTGAACCTCGGTAGGGGCACTAGTCACTTAACCACCTTCCACCACCACCGCCACAGGCCCCTTAAGACTGTTTCACAGTCAAAGGATTTGATTCCTGGGGCCTCCCGTGTGGTCCAGTGGTTACAACGTTCGAGACTGGGATTCGATTCCGGGGTTCGATTCCTCGTCCCGCCAGAGTCGGCTCTGGCCGGGAGTGCCACCAGGGGGTGGCGATTGGCTATCCGCCCCAGGGAGGAGGGAGGGAAGCTGACAGGACGTTCGCTGCACATAAGAGTGGCCCTGTAGTACCGGGTTACGGTCGACGGCCTGGTGAGTGCCGTCTCGGAGGAGACGTTACTTCGCCTTCGTCACTACCAGTCACAGGACTACGGCAGCAAACTCACATTACTGGGGGGGATTGACATAAAACAGCGGGTCTAATTGGCTACTAAATTGGGATAAAATCAGAAACAAAATTTTAAAAAAGGATTTGATTCCTGATTCCTGTGATGTGATAGCGATAGCGACACACAATCAGACGTAATATTGCCCCGGGGGTGGGGGGGTAGGGTTTCGGTCAGTCTGGGAGTGTGACTCCTGTGGTCAGCACAGTGCCTGCATTCTGCCTGCGCTAGCTGCGTAGGAGGTGTAGTCCTGCAATGCAATGACTGCGCAGCTCAGTCAAAAAAAAGTGCTACATATAACATACAGTAACAATAGCACATATTGTGACCTTGAATGAAAATTCAAGGTCACAATATTCAAGGTCACAAAAATTCAAGGTCACAAGGCCTCCTTGTTAAAAACATATGAACGAACATTCGTTATGTCTAAGCATGAAGCAGTTATGATGCAATTATGAATACTTTATTAAGCATTTGAAACTTCCACAGTTTTCTGCGTGTTAACCCTCCGGTGTAGCCAGCTGCACGTGCGTGTGTTGCCGAGTGACGTTCCTGTCGCCCGCAGCTGAACACGGAGCCCGTCCCGCTGCCGTACGTGCATCCGCTGGAGACCCTGCTGGTGTACCGCGCCCCCGGCAACGCCACCGTGGTGGAGTGGACGGGCCTGGTGAAGGTGCGGTACACACGCCGGGGCCTGCTCAACGTCACCCTCTCCACGCTCTTCTCCAACGCCACCTGCGGCCTGTGCGGCTACCTCAACGGCGACGCCTCCGACGACCTCCGGCTGCCCAACGGCAGGCTGGCGGAGAGCGCCGAGCTCTTCGCCGAAGGCTGGCGGGCCATCGCCGACGACCTGACGTGCAACGGCGACTGCGAGGACCTGTACCGCATGTGCGTGGACCTGCGGCTCTACCAGAGCCCCTGGATGTGCGGCAACATCAACGACCCCGGCAACAGCTCCTTCCTGGCCTGCCACGACGCCGTCAGCCCGTCGCCCTTCTTCCGCAACTGCCTGTACAACATGTGCGTGCGGGAGGGGAACCGCTCCGCGCTCTGCTCCTCCCTGCAGGCCTACGCCTCCGCCTGCCAGGACGCCCAGATCAGCCTCGGGGCCTGGAGGAGCGCCACCAGCTGCCGTACGTCTCCCCTTTAGCTCTCTCTCCCGCTTAGACGGCGGATAAATCTTTTAGCCTCTCCATCTCGAGCAAAAACATTTCTTGAGTGTGGGTCTTAGCCGCGTAAGTCATAGTCAACGCTGTGTCTCACGTAGTCAAGCTATGTCATAGTCAACATGGCTGGCAGTGTAGTGTAATGGTTAGGGAGCTGGGCTTGTAACTCAGAGGTTGCAGGTTCAGTTCCCAGATGGGGCACTGCTGTTGTACCCTTGAGCAAGGTACTTAACCTGAATTGCTTCAGTAAAATATCCAGCTGTATAAATGGATTGTATGTAAAGAAATGTAAACTGTGTAAGTCGCTCTGGATAAGAGCGTCAGCTAAATGTCTAAAATGTAAATGTAAATGTCAACATAGTCAGGTTGACGTACAGTCAACGCGTTCCTCCGATCGATGATTCGTCCCTTTCCCCTCTAACCCCCTCCCCCTGTGCCCGCAGCCCTTCCCTGCCCCAAGAACAGCCGCTTCGACGAGTGCACCACCGGCTGCCCGACGACCTGCTCCAACCTGGAGCTGGAGGGGCCGTGCCCGCTGCCGTGCACCGAGGGCTGCGAGTGCGAGGAGGGCCACGCCCTGCGGGACGGCCAGTGTGTCCACAAGAGCGACTGCGGCTGCCTGCACCGCGGCCGGCAGCTCGCCACCAACGAGACCTTCTGGACGGACTGGGAGTGCCTGGAGCGCTGCTACTGCAACGGCACCGACAACCGGGTGTACTGCGGGCGCGGGCCCTGCCACGCCGACGAGCACTGCATGGAGGACAGCGGCCTGCACTTCTGCCAGCCCCGCACCGAGGCCGTGTGTGTCGCCGCCGGCTACGGCCACTTCCTGCCCTTCAGCGGCGGCGCGCCCTTCGAGCTGCAGAGCAGCTGCACGCTGCGGCTGGTGACCACTGCGTGCGGGGGGGCGGGGAGCGGGGCGGGCGGAGGGGCGGGAGGAGGGGCGGAGGAGGGGGCGGAGGAGGGGGCGGAGGAGGGGCGGAGGAGGGGCGGGCGGAGGAGGGGGCGACGGCGACGACTTCCCCCAGTTCGCGCTGTCGTCGAGGAACGAGGACCGGGACACGGGCCAGGCCATCTGGGTCAAGGGCTTCGTACTGGAGGTGTACGGCTACGAGATCGAAGTGTCCCGCAGCTATAAGAACACTGTTACGGTAAGCCAGCCACGGGCGATGGGGCTCGCATGGCGACACTGCACTCAAGATTTAAGACTTATAGATTTAGTGGTTCTGTGTGGCTCAGTTGGTAGAGCGTGTCATTGGCAATGCTTAGGTTGTGGGTTCAATTCCCACTGGGACCACATATTCAGAAAAATGTATGCATTCACTTATGTAAGTCGCTTTGGATAAAAGCGTCTGCTAAATGGCATATATTATATATTATATTTAGAACTTTATTCTCAGAAAAAGTGTGTTGTTTTTTTATACAAAGATGACTAATATCACCTGTTGTCTTTTCATGTTGTTCACCGTTCAATGAGCATTGAACGGTGATCGACAAGAAATTCTTCATGACATACAAATATTTTATTCAATTAGTTTACTACGACATTGGTGTATTTCGAGTGCCTAAGGAAATGTATCAAACTATTTTAAATGAAACGGTATGCCGGTTAGGCGGCACAGTGGTGCAGTGGATAGCGCTGTCGCCTCACAGCAAGAAGGTCTCGGGTTCGAATCCAGGCCGGGGGCCTTTCTGTGTGGAGTTTGCATGCTCTCCCCGTGTCCGCGTGGGTTTCCTCCGGGTTCTCCGGTTTCCTCCCACAGTCCAAAGACATGGGTTAGGCTAATTGGAGAGTCTAAATTGCCCGTAGGTATGAGTGTGTGAGTGAATGGTGTGTGTGCCCTGCGATGGATTGGCAACCTGTCCAGGGTTTATTCCTGCCTCTCGCCCCTATGCATGCTGGGATAGGCTCCAGCCCCCCGCGACCCTGACCAGAAATAAGCGGCTTAGACAATGAGATGAGATGAGATGAGGTATGCAGAAACAAATGCCTCTCAAGTTTAAATGACAATGTACACCAGACTTTTACACTTCAACATGTAAAATGGCCGGTGTTGGCCGGGCCCACAATTTCAAATTTCACACAAGCCTTTGGGGGGATTTGATTGAGGTTTTTAAATTCCTAAAAGGGATTAACAAAGTAAAATACCAAAGATTTTTTAAGATAAGTGGGGTCAGCAGAACAAGAAGCCACAGGTGGAAATTAGTTAAAGGCAAATTCCGCACAGATATTAGGACGTTTTTCTTTACACAGAGAGTTGTCAATGCCTGGAACAGCTTGCCAGGTCGGGTAGTAGAGGCAGAAACGCTTGGGCTATTCAAGTCCAGGCTAGATGCAGTACTAGATACTCTTTAGATTAGGACATGATGAGCCTAGATGGGCCGAACGGCCCGTTCTCATCATTATGTATTCTTATGTTCTTATGTATTCTTACTAATTAATTCTGCCAATCTTCAAATTTGTCCGACACAAGCCGCGACTGGAACGTGTTCACAGTTTTGCACTCAAGATTTAAGACTCATAGATTTAGTGGTTCTGTGTGGCTCAGTAGGTAGAGTATGGCATTGGCAACGCTTAGGTTGTGGGTTCAATTCCCACAATTATTATTTTTTCTTTTAAATTTGTTTCTGATTTTATCCCATTTTCTCCCCAATTTGGTAGCCAATTAGACCCGCTATTTTTACGTCAATCCCCCTAGTAATGTGAGTTCGCTGCCGTAGTCCTGCGACCGGTAGTGACGAAGCCCAGTGACGCCTCTTACGAGACGGCACCCGCAGGCCGTCGACCGTAACCCGGTACTACAGGGCCACTCTAAGCAGCGAACGTCACGTCAGCTCCCTTCCCCCCTCCCTGGGGCGGACAGCCAATCGCCGCCCCTGGTGGCACTCGGCCAGAGCCGACACTTGGCGAGATGGGGAATTGAACCCCGGTCTCCGTGGCCAGCGTTGGACGTTGTAACCACTGGACCACGCGGGAGGCCACAATTATTATTTTAAAGTTTTTTCTGGTGAAACTAACTCCGATTTTGGCGCCCCCCGCAGGTGAACAAGGAGCGCCTGTACCTCCCCCTCAGGCTGGGCCCGGGCAAAATCAACATCTTCACATTCGGCCTGCAGCTCCTCCTCGAGACGGACTTCGGGCTGAAGGTGGCGTTCGACTGGAACACGCTGCTCCTGCTGACCCTGCCGCGGCGCCTCTACAACGCCACCTGCGGCCTGTGCCAGGGGCCGCCCGCCGCGCCGCCCCTCCTCACCACCACCGAGTGGGGCATGGCCTGGGCCGAGCGCGACACCTTCTGCCAGGTGGGCTGCGGGGACGCCTGCCCCCGCTGCGGCCTGGTCGAGAGGGGGCTGGCCGCCGCTGACGTCGCCATGGCGCGGACAACGCCGGCGGCGACGAAGACAGCGGCGACGGCGACGGAGACGGCGGCGGAGGAGACGGCGGCGGTAACTACGACAACCGCTTTCACCTGGGGGACGGGCTGTACGGCTACGTGGAGCCCGAGGCGGCGAGGCTGTGCGGCCTGATGATCGACCGGAGGGGCGCGTTCTCCCGCTGCCACAGCAAGGTGGCCCCCGCCTACTTCTACCAGAGCTGCCTGCAGGACACCTGCCTGGACCAGGGGGCCCCAGAGACCACGTGCAACTGGCTGCAGATCTACGCCAGCACCTGCCAGACGCAGGGCATC
>JAINUG010000068.1:884178-886678 GCA_029706075.1 Aldrovandia affinis | reverse complement strand
ATAATATGTATGCCATTTAGCGGACGCTTTTATCCAAAGCGACTTAGTTGTGAATGCATACATTTTCCAGTAAATGTGGCCCCAATGGGAATCGAACCCACAACCTAACACCATGCTCTACCTCCACATGTATGGATCGATTCCATTGTTACAAAGGGTAAAAGTGCTTGATTCAGCAGTTATGCCTGATGAGCGACGACGAACAATTGTACTGCCCATCTTAGTCACGTGCTTAACGTGGAACTGGGAATGGATCGGCGTGGGAGCCTTGGTGTGGTGCCGGCTAATATGTTGCGCGTGGAACTGTCTTTAGCAGAATGGATCTACGACCCCTGCGTGGGAGAAATCTGCACTAACAACACCTGTGAGCAGGAGAACGGAGGCGACCTGTGTGGATGCCCGGAGCTCCCCAGCAATGACAGTGGTGAGAGGGGGGGTTAACACACACCGAGAGGGTGGGGGGGGGGTCAACACACACACAGAGAGAGGGGGGGGATATTTACTGTCAACACACACAAAGGGGTGGGGGGTGGAGTCAACACAGAGAGGGGTGAGGGGGTCAACACACACCGAGAGGCAAGGGGGTGAGGGGGGTCAACACAGAGACAGTGGGGGGGGCACCAACACAGAGAGGGGGTGTCAACACGGAGACAGTGGTGGGGGAGGGCACCAACACGGAGGGGGAGGGGAGGACGTTCCTCTCTGGGTTCTCCCGTGTCAGCGGGAGCAGGTGGCGGTCGCTCTAGCCGGTGGCCTGTCCTCATGTCCACCAGGAGAGGACGACATCATCCAGGCAGAGGTGACCTGCAAGCACGCCCAGATGGAGGTCTCCATCTCCAAGTGCAAGCTCTTCCAGTTGGGCTTCGAGAGGGAGGACGTGCGCATCAACGACCAGCGCTGCCCCGGGATCGAGGGCGAGGACTTCATCTCCTTCCAGATCAACAACACCAAGGGCCACTGCGGCTCCATCGTGCAGGTACAGAATCTCGCCCCGCGCTTCACACGTCGCCTCCCCCCTGGGGGCTGACAGGCCTCGCAAACCTGACCTGACCGTGCCTCCCACAGTCCAACGGCACTCACATCATGTACAAGAACACGGTGTGGATCGAGAGCGTCAACAACACGGGCAACATCATCACCAGGGACAAGACCATCAACGTGGAGTTCTCCTGCGCCTACGAGCTGGACATCAAGATCTCCCTGGAGACGGTGCTCAAGCCCATGCTGAGGTGAGTCCTCCTCCCAGACCCAGCGCCTTCCAGCCTCTCGGGTCCGCCGTGAAGCACGTAAGGGAGTCTCCAGAACGTGGGTGGGCGAATTCCGTCTTGAAGGAAGTGGAGTTTGCTGCCCTTGGAGAATTAGCTTGCCTCGTAGAGACAAGCAGCTGACTCGTGTGGGGAGGGTAAATCGAAATAAGTAGAGGGTATAATTGGCTACCAAATTGGGAGAAAAACGGGGAAAAATCTGAAACAAATGTAAAAAAACAAAAAATAAATGGATGTGTTTATGAACGCTCGACTTTCCGAAGTTCGGCACCCGCCCTCAGAAAGGGCAACGCGAGAGTGCCTCGTCTGCAGCGTCTGACACGTGTACCCGTGGCCCGTGCGTTGGCGCGCCTTTTGGCCGCACTGAGCCATTTGCCTAATGTCCCCAATCTCCCTTGGTTCCTCTCTCCAGCGTGATCAACCTAACTCTGCCTACTCAGGAGGGTAATTTCATCACCAAGATGGCGCTGTACAAGAACGCGTCCTACCGGCAGCCGTACCGCGAGGGCGAGGTGGTGCTGAGCACCCGCGACGTCCTGTTCGTGGGCGTCTTTGTGGAGGGGGCCGACGAGCACCAGCTCATCCTCATTGTGAACATGTGCTGGGCCACGCCCTCCCGACACAGCAGCGACCGGCTCCGCTACATCATCATCGAGAGAGGGTAGCTATGCCGCGGAAAAAACACACACACACGCACGCGTTAAAAGACACCAATCTTAAAACGCAGTTAAAAGACAATATAATATAATATATACGCCATTTACATTTACATTTGAGGCATTTAGCAGACGCTCTTATCCAGAGCGACTTACAGTTTATATTTCTGTACATACAATCCATTTATACAGCTGGATACTGAAGCAATTCTGGTTAAGTACCTTGCTCAAGGGTAGAACAGCAGTGCCCCACCTGGGAATTGAACCTGCAACCTCTGAGTTACAAGCCCAGCTCCCTAACCATTACACTACACTGCCAGCCACTACATTTAGCAGACGCTTTTATCCAAAGCGACTTACAGTAGTGAACGCTTACATTTTCAGTATGTGTGGCCCCAATGGGAATTGAACCCACAACCTAAGCGTTGCCAACGCTGTGCTCTACCAACTGAGCCACAGAGAACCACAGACTTGCAGACAAGTGACCGGTTTGGTTGATCTAACGTTTATCAGCTCGGCCATCTGTTTTGTTTATTCTCAGTGAATCCAAACACAATTTCCCAGAAATAATAACCGAAT